>ML975317.1:0-139072 GCA_010015605.1 Decorospora gaudefroyi
GGGGGGGGATGTATACGCTGGAATGAATGGTTGGGAGTATGGTATGTGAGGGGTTTGGTGGGAAAGCTTCGGTCAAACTATATGGCAGTGGAGTACGTATCCTGGAACGTTGATGCCGCCCACGGGGCTTGAGAACGATATTTTTTCATATTCGTGTACAATTTCAAGACTTCCTACGAGCTACTGATGCCGATCTGGCACACTACCAAGTCTAGAACGTTTTTGGAGGAGTAGAAAGCGTATGGGCGTCAAAGTACAGTAAGCGAGATGGCTTGATATATATCTAACTCTTCTTCTTAAGATCATCAAATGCTTTCTTTAGTCATGATCAGAGTGCCGGACAAGGAAAGTCAGTGATGGTAATTCATTTGCCGAGGCGGGGCAGGCTTTGCGTATATGTCTAGTTTTGTCGCGGGTACCTGGAATTAAGACCCCTTCTTCTAGAACATTTAGACTAAGCGTTATGTTGGAATCCAGCGGTGCTCATCAGAGATATATGACAGAACCAAGTATATAAACATAAACACCAAGAAACAAGCTAATCGATACCATTTCCACTCTCTCTATACGACCTATTGCCACCCGACTTAATCACCTACTACCTAAGTCTCTGTCTCGCGACTTGCACGAGCTGCGGCCACTCTTCACCGTGCTGGGTCGGAAGCGGCGGATCCAGCATCTTCCTCAGATACTCCTTGGCGCGCTCATGGGCCCCAATCGAGGTATAGTAGTCTGCAAGCTTCAACATGGAGGGCTTGTGGCCGGCCATGGAGGCAGCCTGGAGCCATTCTCTGGCTAGGACTGCAGCGCTGCCGGGTTGCCAGCTTAGCAGCCAGTTGAGCGCTTTGCGCATGGGGCTGTGGTTGAGAATGGCGGGGTCGCTGGCTGCTACGTCCTGGTAGAAGGTTGCGACGTTTACGATGGCTTCGCTGTGGCCGGAGGCCGCGGCTTTGGTCGTGTATTGCAGCCACTGGGTGCCCGTCCTTGGCTCAAAGGCCGCGAGTTCAAAGTAGGAAAGGGGGTCGTCTGCTTCGAGCGCTCCTTTCTTAAAGTAGGTTTTTGCTTCCGATCTTACGTCTGCGACTTTGTCGGATTTTAGGAGGTAGCCCAGCGCGTTCCAGGGGGCGATTAGAGGTAATTGCAAGGGGTGTCTTGATCCGGGCGTGAATTTGAAATGGCATCGTTGGACGGCTTCTTGGTATAGCCAAATGGCTTGCTCTTTCTGGCCTTCCTGCTCGAGGAATAGTCCTTTTAGCGTCAAGACATCGGGACCTAGGCTAATCTTGTTGGCTCGCGCCGTCAAAGTGTCTAGCAGCTTTCGATACTTGGCTACCTCGGCTGGCGGGAAGAGACGAGCGATTTCTTTGATAGATCCATGGGCGTTTGTGCTGTTGAGATAGACGGCCGTCAGGATGTGCACGATAGCGAGAGGGTCCTCAGCCTGGGCACAGCCTTGCAGAAGCAAGCCCGCAGTAGGCTTGTGTTGACTTGGGGGGAGTTGAGCTCTCTTCGCTCGATCATTAAAGTCGGGTACTTTGTAGGTGACGAGGGCAAGAGAGGTTATGTCTTCCAGCTCAACTTTGTACTCTGCTCACATTAGCAGTGTTCTCTACCTGGCACATAGCCGCGAAAACCCACTCTTTGCTAAACGCAGAACGTTGCTGCCATGATCCATGCTGCTCTTTTGAGCTAGAAAGTCTTTGTAGATGCTGTCTGCTGTATGCGGTTCCATATGTAGGGCTTTTTGTTTTTGGTTGGCTGTATAGAAACCAAGGCGAGCACGCGCATCCATATCAGCACGCATTTTTGCAGCGTTTGAATTTCTTGGCATAGAATAATTCCGACTCTGAATGTTGGTAGCATGTCGACCTGGGGATGGTGACGGTTTCGTAGAGGCATTGCGATGGTTTGATCGACTGGAGAGACGCGATTGACAAATAAGACAAGGCTCTACTACTGCCGCTGCCCTCATAGAGCGCGAAATGATCCGAGAGGACGACATTGCAAGCATGGAAATATTCAATTAGTAAAGACTGAGGAGAAGCAAGCTCGACACGGTCACGACGGTCTTGGTAGCCTCGGAGGTCCGCAAGCCGGGAAATCTTGGCGCCCCAAATATTTTTCGACATGGCCCCGAAAACCTCGCGTCGACAACGACATCACACGGCCGATCTGCAACACTCAAATCACAATGGTTACCACACGAGGCGGAACTGAGACGCCCGGTGCGCCCACACCCACGCCGCGCAGCTCGACAAGGAAGGGGGCAGGAAAGCGAGAGTTGGAATCGCTCGAGACACCGACACAGGCGAAGAGACTGCGGAAGGCTGCACCTGCACCTACACCTACATTGCACACAGATGTTGCTAAAGAGGCGACCAAGTCGGATGCGCCCGCAGAAGAGCCTTCGCAAGAGCCTGTAGAAGAAGTTTCGGACGAGAATGGCGTCGCTACCTCCTCGACAGTAGCTCCGACGGACGACGAGTTACTACCCATCCGCCGACGATCTAGCCCTCAAGTTGTTGTCGCGGAAACCCACCAGAGGGAAGAAGATGAGGTTCTGGTGCCTACGGAAGAAAGCGACTTCCATACACCGATGCAACGGTCAGAGTCTGTGTATGCGACACCTGCTACTCACTGGAAGCAACGTGAGGAATCGCCCACACCAAAGGCTACAGCAACGAAGGACCAGACGCCTGTGTCAACGATCTCAAAGCGCGGCAGAGGGCGTCCCAGGAAGACGCCCAAGGCAGAGTCCACCCCACAGCCGACTCCGTCCAAATTCGCAGAAGAGATCCCTTCATCTACGTACGAGAGCGATGCGGCTCCGATCCCCTCGCAAGACTACATCCCCCCATCGGCGCAACCAGAAAAGACGCACATGCGCTTCGGCAGCGAGGAGCCCGTGGGGCCTACACCGACGCAGGACTCGCCGATCCACCCGGTTTCGCCAATTGAAGAAGGTGCGCAAGAGATGGAGGAAACCCCAAGCGATTCGGACGACGAAGCCCCCGAAGTAGTCACGACCGCCGCCGCCAGCTCGAAAGCTCAAGCGGCGCAAGCAGACGCCGAGCGCGCCCAGAAAGCGCAGCAAGCAAAGGAACAAGCCAAGCGACAAGCGCGCGCAGAGCTCATCGCAACGCAACAAGCGGCCAAGCGCGAACGCGAGGAGAAGAAGGCTCGCAAGTTGGCCAAGCAGGCTGCTGCAAGCGAACAGCAGGCTACCACTGGGCTGAACGGCGACGAAGAAGCGGCAGTCGAGTCCCGCATGGATATAGATGTGTTCAACGGTCTACTGCCCGCCTCGCTCCTCGAAACCATTGGCGACCAGCGGCCCCCCACCCCGCCGCCCGAACGGCGCGGAAAGACGGAGGAGGCGTTGCGCAAGGAGAGGCTGAATCACCACATCAAGTTCCTTGAGCGCACCGAAAAGCCGACCAAGGATGTCAAGAAGGGCAAGGTGAGCGTTGCCGTTTTGGCACACCGGAATCGCGTGTTGCCGCCCAAACCGAATCGGGACACGAAGAATGTTAGGGAGCATTGGTTGAAGGGGCGGCAGGCGGAGAAGAAGAGTGGGAAGGCGAATGGTGGCCGATTTGGGAAGATGGAGAGGAGACCGCATGGTAGTCGAGGGTTCTTGAGGGATGGGAGGGACTAAATATTTAATGCCATGCTGTTTGGGGGGGTTGAATATGGACCGACCACATCAGTAGCGATACTCCATTTCAAACGTGCCTTTTTCGTTCATGTGATGATCTATACCGCGCCGTCCGCGGTCGGTGAAAACCTCCCCTACCGGCGTCCCGGCCTCTTCGGCTTCGCAAATCCCTTACTCCCCTCCTTCTTCTCCTCCTCCACCACCCTAAACTCATCCAAAACAAGCTGTTCCGTAACCTCATCCGGATTCGTAGCCTCCAACTTCTTCACCACCTTCAACCCACCCTCCGTCTGCGCCAACCCCAGCACATTCCCCCGACTCGCCGCATACAACATGCGCTCGCGGATCTTGGCCCCACTCGGGCACGTCGATATGAACACAATACTCGCGTCCGCGTCGTCGTGCCGATAGAACACGTACCGAGGCTCCGTTGCATCGACCGCGGAAGCAATACCAGACGGCGTAGCCACAGACTCGGAAACAAGCTGCAACGTCTCCGTCGCACCCTCCATACGCAACTGAACCAAATTATTCTTACCATCCGCTGAACCCTCACCCAATCTCCGCAACGCACCCACAATCCCCTCATCAGCCCTCACCGCAATGCGGCCCCCCTGTGCGAGACCCTGACCCCTCGTGCCCCGACTCTCCATCGCCTCGGCCGTCTTGATATCCAGCAGGCTTTGCTCCTCAGCCGTCAGCGGGTCCGCGCCAGCGGAATGCGCAATGTGTTTTTCCCACCCGGTGCTCGTGAGCTCCGCGGCTTCCGTCGTGAAGATGCTTTCGGAGAAGTGGTCCCCGCCCAGCTCTCGCACGAGGGTGAGCCGTGTGGAGGCGAAGAGCATTTTTTGACGCACCGGCGCGGTGTTGGGTACGTAAGTTATGGCGACGAGCGATTTGTCCGCCGTGGAGAGCGTGTCGGCGCGGCGGAGGAGGATGTAGAGTGCGGCATTGGGGGGGATGTGTGGGGTGAGGTTGGAGAGGTCGGAGAGGAAGGTCGAGGCTGTGGAGGGGATGGTGCCGCTTGGGATTATGGTTTCGTTCTCGATGGTGGCTAGGAGGCCGCGTTGCGTCGTTGAGGTTAGGAGCGTGCCGAGGGCGGATTGGAGTTCCTGGGAGGCTGTTTGGGGGTTAGTTGGTATCGAGAGGTTTGCTGATGGTGGTAGACGGACCGGAGATGCCGGACTGCATGTTGGAAAGCTTTCCTCGAGACTGACTGGTCGGAGGGGTTGGAAGGGGGAAGAGGGGGAGGGTGAGTTCGAATGTTTACGCTCACGTCGAACCGCGGAACGGGTGGGGCAAGCGAATCGGGGGCTGACGCATACTAACGACCCCTGATTCTGTCAGCAACATTTTGAGGCTTGCATGGATGCTATTATATTACTCAGTCTATGTACAGCTGATGGGTTGCTACATCTACATAGCACAGTTGCTGGATAGAAGTCTTCTCCCACAAAATCCCCGCCCGTTCCCACCCCCGCGACCCTTGTCCGCAACGACGGCCTACTCTTCGTACGATCCGCCGGGAAGCATCTCTCTCCCCTTCTCCAGTACACCCTTCAAGTACTCATACACGGTAAACGTGACCGCTTGCCCGGGAGCAACTCGCATGACGCGGGGTGTAATGCCCTTGTAGAAACTCCGAATACCTTCTTGTTTCCACATATCCCTAGACTTGAATCAGCCCTCGCTCACCGTACTACTACAGATGGTCTGACTTACCTCGCGATTACCACTATCCTCTGAATAGCGCTCTGACCCGCCTCAGCAGGCATCTTCTGCAACCTGGTCTTGATCGTATCAATCGGCGCGTTCGTAAATGGGCCTACAGCTCCTGATATCAAGCCAACGATACCCGTCTCATAGCCTGGCAAGTCATGTGTGCCGTGATAGGCCTGCAATCGCGCTCTCAATTCAGTATACGCTGTGAAGTTGGCTGCTTGGTTTGTGCCTTGGCGCAGCGCAGTGAGCGAGACACCGCGCCATAATGCTCCTGCGCCTTCTTCCTTGATAACCGTATACATTGCGTGTGCAGCGTTTCGGTATTTGGGGACATCGAGAGGGTCAGCCATGGAATGGTGTTGCGCCTGGAGGCGGATCTTCACCACTTCCATGGGCGTGACTACAAAGACGGCTTCAGTGATTCCGGCAGCGAGACCAGCTAGGGAGTTGTCAGCGCGTGTCCGTGATCGAATCCAAAATCTTCGAAAAGAATGCCGCTAATGCGTAGAGTGTCGCAATTAGAGGGTTCAGACGTACCCATAAATGTGGATTTCGACGCGACATTGCCCTCTTTATCCGCCAGCAGCTGCTTATACCATTCGTAGCTTGTGAACCGTATGGCCATCTTTGGGATAATTCCCGTGAGCACGGCGCCTAATCCCTTATATAGACCTAACGCAGTTTCCCTCTTTACGATCTCGGTTCCGGTTTTGATGAATCCACGCTCCTTCACCTGCAGTGGACTCATATCAGCATTCGCCTGGAGTTCGAGGGCCGGCTGGTGCGCAGTTATGGGTTGAAACGTACTCCAGGTGCGCGAGCTCGTCTTGAAAGTTGCATTCGGACTTTGATGGTATCTGGTCTCATGTTAGAGCCATTGCGCAAGGCATCAGGCTGCGTGTGTATTCGACTTCGACTTACCTAGCGGATGGCAAGCGAGCGCCTCCATCATTCCAGCACCACCCCCAGCTTTCAAAAGTTAGCTTTTGCTCATCTAATCTCTTGCCCTCCCACTTTTGCTTCCAGAGCTTACCGATCAGGTTGGTTGCCGCTGAAGCGGGCTTCTTGCCGCCAGGGCCTTGTACCGACTTCGCGGACATTTCGTTTGTGGTATGGGCTCTTTGAAAGTTGAACGAGCTCTAAGGATAAGCACCAAGACCAACGGGCGTTTGAGAACTGAGAACGTTTGTCGCACGGGCTTGACCCTCGTTGGTGTTCAAAACCTGGGAGAGGAAGTTACAGCGCGTGGTTGAAGACTACGGCTTCTGTTTGAAGACAAAGGAAGAAAGGCTATCCCAAAGCAACAGCAAGTGAATGGTTACCGGCCACAAGGAGAAAAGAGGATGTTCAGAGGCAGAACAAGACGTAGCGCAAGGAAATTCGTCACAGTCATAACATGCCATCGCTGATCAGAAGCTAGGTACCGCGTACCCGCGGATGTCAGGACATTACCATTTGCTCCGCCAGCCTCGGCCCTTGCGTGAGCCCAGGCCGTAATGTCAGTTAGTCTGCTTCGGCCGGCACCTGTGTCGGGCTTGCTTGGCGTACCCCAGATTTCGCCATGTGGACGAGCGGAAGTTACGATACGCTGATGTCGTCCGGCGGGGGTGCATCGGCTAGGATTCAAGTTGCCGAGCGGATTTTGCCAGGTGTCCAGCATTGGCATTCATCATAGCTTCTTTGGGATGATAGCGCATGAAACCTGAGAATAATAATAATGATAGAGCAGGGTCGAACTTCGGTGCGCTCGGGAATGCGGTTTCACGAACACTGCGTGAAAGCGACGGAGAAATTTCGACATGTGAAAATCAAGGAGATGACGTTGGAGGGGCAGCCGAATTTTGGAAATGCCCCGCTGCAGGTCCCACCCGAACGCGGCCGAGTCTCACGTGCACGAAGATGACCCGGAACATGAAGGAGCACACGAGCATATAAGTCACAAAATTATGGTGACAAAAGGCCTTTTAAGGTTGACATAAGCCTGCATGACAGGCTCCTGAGTATTCTAGGGTCATCATTAGCCCCGCATTCGCTTGAACCTCTCTTCCGCAGCCCTAGCTCTTCTTTCTCTCTCCATCCTGGCCCTTGCCTCAGGCGTCAGACCTCTCATCTCTTCCTCTCTCAGATCCGCACCCGTCTTAACAGGCAATGCACCCAAAGATTTCCCCTTACCCAGCCTTTGATCCCGTTTCTTCGCTTCTTCCGCTTCACTTTCTTTGCGTACCCGCTCAGTCTCTGCCTTTCGTCGTTCCGACTCCGCTTGGTTCTCTGCAGCCTTTTCCGTCTTCTCCTGAGCATCTCTCTTTTCAGCCTCGGCTTTCGACATGGCTGCCGGTACTTCTGCTGTCTCCCAGTCCCACGCAGACTCTCCTAGCTCGGCGCGTGCAACGCGGAATGCATCGCGTGTCGCACGGTCGCCGGCTAGGGCAAATGGCGTTCGAGCATCGTCATTCCTGAGCGTCGGGTCCGCGCCAGCTTTTGTCAAAAGCGCGAGGATGATAGGTGCAGAGTTGAGGGATGCGCCCAGATGCAGCGGCGTGGGTGTGTGGTAATTTGACGGTAAGAAAGTAAACGTCGATGGTATGCTGTTCGTCTTGAGATAGTTCAGCAGCGCGGGGACCTTTGAACGCTTGATAAGAGGTACGATCTGTGATGTGTGTAGAGCAGCAGCCTCTTCCTCCTTGGTAGGTTTTTGGGGCTTGGGTTTTGCTGGGCCTGGTGTAACCGCAGATGTGTCGTTTTGAGGAGCATTGAGGGCCGCCAACGCCACTTCGTCAATCGTGCTCTGCTTTACGCGCGTAAGCTCAATAAAGGCGCGCATGAGCTCCTTTTGTGTGGCACGTCGTGTGCTAAAGGGAAAGCCCCGATTCCGCAAATCTTTTTGATTGAGCACTTGACCCTCGTACGGACCAAAGAGAGTTCTTCGGTTTGTTGCACCGGTTGCGCGGACGAAGATGAGCTCAGCAGTATCGATCATGCTCTTCCAGCTGGACAGCAGCTCGCGCACTTCGTTAATAAGCGCTGTCTCGTTGTATCGACGTATCGATGATCCTGCAGAGTGTGCGTTCCCTTTTGCATTATCGTTGGCGGATTGCGATCCACCCTGTTTCCTCCGCGTGGTGTACCGGTGGAAGGTCTTGTGAGCGATAACCGTCGCTGAGCGCTCGTCCAACCCGGTGTGCTTCTTGCCCGTCTTCGGTGCCAGCGCTACTACCATGGCTGCAAAATGACCGCCTCCTATCATGCACAGGAAGTAGTGTGGTCCGATGTCTGTGCCAGGTAGAGGAAGGCCGCCCTCGTTCGCCTTGACCTTCGGGGGTTGCTTCGGCGAGAGCTGCTTCTTCCGTAGTGTGTCTACGATATGCGCTTCTTGTTCTTGCTCAGCATTCGAGAAAAGTGCGCGGTATACGCCGAGGGACATGTTGTCTGGTATTGATGGCGAGGTGAACCATAGCAACGGCGGCTTGCCAGGCCCTCGCTGCTTCGTTCGCGACGCGAATTCATCAAACTCAGGGTCCGTGATCTTGGCCTGCTTCTTCAACAGCGCACTGAGCGTAGAGTCTTTGGGCCTGTTTCCATCTCCTTCGTCCTGGTCGTCCTCTGATTCGGATGACTCGGACCCCGATAGGCTCTCGTCGAGATCGCCGATGAGCTTCTCAAACTCTGTCTCGCCCACTGGTTTTGCGCCCTTTATCTTTTGCTTCAGGTTGTATGCGTGGAGGTCAGACCGGACGTGGCTGCGTTGGTCTGCAAGGGATGCGAAACTCAGCCCGCAAAGGCTGCAGGACGTCGCCTTCGCTGGGCCACTATCGTCGGCGTCCGACTTCTCCGAGGGCGCATTGGCGAGAGCGGGTATTTGGGGCCTTGTTTCCTGTAACGGGCGCTCGGGCTGGTCTTTGAGCGTGAGTGTGGCCAGAAGCTCTTCGGGGAGGTCGAACACTACTGCTGTCAGCTTGACCGGCAGCAGTGGAATGTACGCTTACCATAAAGGGGACGTTGTAATAGACTCTCTCCTTTCTGTGTCTGCGCCATATTGTGTGAGGATATCTTGGGTCGAGCCTGCACGCGGGCAACGTGTACGTGTGCGCGTTGGCTGCGAGTTGGAGAACATGAACATATAGTTGAAGATTTGGTGGGGCGTGTCGAACATGACGTGCATCCATGTACACGAGTCAGCAGTCACTTATTATAGTTGCCAAGCCGCTAGTTTACCATCACGACAAAAGCAGTACGGAGTAGTGTGCCCACACCATCCATCGTCACAAAAGTCCCAGCAAACATGAGCGAAACGACGCCATCCACCAACGGCCTTCACACGCTTCCTGACGAGCTTATACTCGAAATCCTACATCACATTGATCCCGACGATGTTAGGACCATAAGCGCTCTCAACGCGACGAGCCCGCGCCTGCGTCGTCTTACAGTTGACCGTCTCTACTGAAAGTTTTCTGGTCACCGTCCAGAGCAATTTCTTCGTACAATCGCACTGCCGCCGCCAGATGGAAATTTGGGACTAGCAGACCGTGTTAGAAAAGTAGTTTGGCAGTCCTATTACTGGACAAAACAAGCTCGCCGCCAATGTTTGTCGTTACGCGACAGACGTCGTGTTGCCGACCAGCTTCGGGGTTCTAGGTGCCTAGTGAATACAATGGATCCATCGATGGACTTGCCTGGACGCTTCGTACACTTCTCCGCCGAGTCCGAGGTACACTGGTGGTATCTTGAGTTCTTCCTTTTCTTTACACCCAAGATCGAAAGTCTTCTTGTGCACGACATGTGGCACTGGGACGATCATTCGTACTGGTTCATGAGTCTGACCGCCAACGTACTTCGAAAGGCTCAACTCGATCACGCTGTACGGCCCGCTGAGGTTCGTGAATATCGTGCCGCTGTTCATACTTCCCTCCGTGCGGAACTTGGAGCTCACTCAAGTCTTTCATAGGGGCCAAGAACCCGGCAGCATGCTCTCGCGGACTGACGGCGGCGAGGATTATGTAGAACAGCTACTTGCGGGGGGTTCGACCCTTGAGCGCCTTGTCCTGCGAGAATCTGACCTTGATTTCCAAGTCGCCATGGACGTCCTCCAAAAACTTGATAACATCAAACAAATCACTTACGAGCACGGGGACCTTGCCCTTGGCGAATTTCTCGAACTGCCAACGCATGCTTGCTCGAGTTTGAGAGACATGCAATATGGACGTAATCCCACGCTTGAACACCTGCGTTTATGCATTGAATGTACAGTAGAACCCTACGGAATATTGTCCATCTTTTCCCACAAACATCCCTGGCTCAATGACGATGTGGAGTCGAGAAACCAAAAGCTCCGTATCCTGGACATAGGGCCTTGCAACCTCGCAACTTTCATAGGGTCTGGAATCAACCAATTAAAGCCACGGCAGCTCGTGGAAGCTTTTCCCAGAACACTCGAAACCTTACACATTCAGTGGAATTATGATCCAGATGACCATGCCCAGCTGCTGGCGTTTCTCGATTTCTTACAGTCGCTCGCTCGGGGTGCCTATCAGTTGGGCTCGAATCTCAAGTTCGTCGCTATCGTTGACTGGCCAGCACTGGCCGGCTGGTTTCCATTTCAGGATGAGGCGATTAGGTTGAAGCGAACTTTTCAAGACGTCGGCATGCAGTTCTCTATAGTCTATGAGGATATCTGGAATGATGGAGTTCTGGATCTAATAGAACATGAGGAGCCAGGGGATACATGGCTCTTTAAGTTCTAGAAAAAGGGAAACAGTATCACGACGGCCTTTGTAATACTTTCCCCCAGAGAACGTAATACTTCTCGTAGCACTTAAGCTACTATACCTCAAGGTATCTCACAGATTTTCTGCAGGTTTCTGGTGAATGGCATGCACTACGCCTCATTCATGCATACCATACACGCTAGTGCATTAGCGCCATGGACACCGGTAGTGCAAGGCGGGGAGCTCCCAGGCACCAAGGCTGAATCCTCAATGCCGTATTTAACGTCTGCCTAAGTAACGCTTCTTCTAGATTTGAAAATCCTTTAAAGCACAAGGAGGATTTTCACAGCGAAAGTACTTCGATTTTTACCTAAATTCTGCTTGTATCCACCATTCGACCCGTTGTATTTCGACATGGCTACTCAGCCTGGTCTCACTGATCTCCCCAACGAGCTACTCATACAAATCATCGAGTATATACCAAACGAAAACTGCCAAGATATAAGCAGTCTCAGTCGGACTAGCCGCCGCATGTACACCCTCGCGCTGGACCACCTATACACCAGCTTCTCGGTAACAAGTCCATGGCTCCTCCTCCGCACTCTACTCCTAAAACCCGAGCTCGGGAAGCAAGTCCGCAAAGTCTCGTGGAAGCATAACGAAGTCCGTCAAGACCATAACGAGCACTACAAAGCCGTTCTTGCTAGCTGCATGAGGAATTTCAAGCTGCCGGAGCTCAGTGAAGCCGTAGCTTCTGGTGCGCAATCACCCATCGAACGGCTCTATCACGAGTTTCTGGCCATGTTCTTACTCTCCACACCAAATGTGAAAACGGTCATCCTGGAGCCTTTTGCCTGGCAAGATGGTCTATATTGGTTCAAGACGATAGCCAGCCACGCAGAGCGGCTCCCCCACCTAAGAACAATCTACATCCACGGGCCCCTCCGCCTCGAACAGACCGCACATATCTTCCTCCTGCCATCCGTCCGCAACATCACCCTAACCGACCTCGTCCTCCTCCACGACCCGGCCAACATCCCCGACGACGAGTATACAGAGTGGGACAACTCGGAAACGCCCTTATACACCGTGCTCCAACCCGGTACCTCCCGCGTCGAGGCCCTCACCCTCAAACGGTCCTGCATCGAAGTCCCCATCCTAACCCGCTTCACCAACGCATGCACAACGCTAACCCGCTTCGAATACGAACACGACATACACAACGCGCAATCAAGGGACCTCACCCTACTCAATCTCCTGCGCAACGCCGCGCTAGAAGTGGCGCTCGCCCGCCACCGAAAATCGCTGCACCACCTTTCTATCCGGGGGGACCATCAGATGATGTACCAGAGACACATGCTGCACGTCGCCCGCTTGGCATCCCGCATGCAGAACCTGTGTTCCCTGGATATGGGTCTGCTGACCAACGATGAGGACCCCGTGTACGGGGCTTCGGAATTCGTAGCCCAGTTTCTGAGTCACCTCCCGCCCACGCTGCAAGAACTCAGCTTTGAGATCGATTGGCAGGAGCATTGGGGGGCGAAAGGGTGGGAAGGGCCGACCGAGTTCTTGCGCCTTCTTGCTGCCGTGGCGCCTGCGAGGCTGGGCTTGTTGAATAGGGTGGCGGTGGTGGATTGGCCGCCTGTTTTGGGCCTGTTTCCCCCGGATTTTGCCGACTTGTATGGCTGCTTTGGGGAGGGTGGGCTGCGCTTTGTTTCTGTGCCTGCGCTGGTGGAGGGTCCGAGTCCGGTGCTGTGGGTGGATGATGTGGAGCCTGGGTGGGTCTTTGTGGAGGTTGGTGTGGCGGAGTTGGAGTGAGCCATGTTGGGTCCATTGTGGGATATATTTGCGCAACCAATGGTCGGGTTTCATCAATAATGGAGGAGTATTCGTTATTAGCATTGCATCAAGATGGATTTAAGCCATTATGTATACAGGGAAAAGCAGTACCCCGTATTCTCATCCCAATGAGACTACCAAGTCTCCTGTCTATACCGCCCGCCCTTCTCCATGGCGGCTAGATACGCTTCGGCGCCCTCTCTGTCCATCTTGCCGTGCTCTTGAAAACCTTCGATAAGCGCCTCACGAACCGCTTGAGGCATCTTGCCGGACGAACCACAGATGTATAAAATCCCATTCTTGCTTGCAAGTCGGTCATAGATGAGAGCAGATTGCTGGCGAATGAGGTCTTGAACATACATTTTCTGGCGCTGTCGGGTGCGTTAACAATGAGTACAGAACCATAAAAAATAGCCAGACTGACCTGATCCCGAGAGAAAGCGGTAAAGACCTCTAGAGGCACGCCCTCGGCTTTCAAGCGCGTCCACTCCTCTTTGAAGAAATAATCAGACTCGGCATTCCGGCAGCCAAAGAAGAGTAAATCCTTCACTGCGCCGCCGCCGTCTGGCTGAACCTCATCATTCTCAACCGTACCACGTTCCTCGCGCCACAATTTACGTTGGTAGACGAGCGATCGCATCGGTGCGATGCCCGTACCCGGCCCGACCATGACCACAGGCCTATCCAGCTCTTCTTTCGAAACACCAAGCCCGCCGCGCGAGAGCGTAACTGTGATCTCCTGACCAGGTACAAACGAAGCGATATACCGCGTAGCAACACCCTGTCTTAACCTCTTGATAACCGTCTTGTACTTGACAATCGCTATCAAAAGCTCAATCTTCGTCTTCCTCTCCACCTCGGCCGAAGGATCCATCGCACTCGCAATACTGAACTGTCGACCACGCAAAGCAGGAACGATACTGCAGATGCGCTGCCAAGGAATCTTTACGGACTCAAATTCTTGTAAGACCTCTAGGATACTGCGGCGCGGACGCGTCGTGTAGTCGTACAACTCGTCGATGTATTGGGGGTCTGTGAATTCGAGAAGTCTTGCTTTGTGGAATTCGTCGGAGGTGTAGTGTGCGAGTTGGGCGAAGAAGGAGCGTCGTGGGATGGAGAGTATGTCCAGGTGGTTTGTTAAGAGCTGTCTTAATGTGGTTGTGCTGTCTGACGGCAAGTTTCGGATGGGTAAGGTTGTAGCTGGTGGTGTAGATGCTGAAGATGGGACGAAGCGTAGAGGTGTATCGGCGACGCAAGTCCACTTCATACACTCTAGAAATTGAGATACGTCCGAGGGGAAGTTCTTGGGGTATATGGTGAGTACATCACCTGGACTGTAGGGATGTGTTTCTGGTATCTCAAAGTTGATGTGTCGGACATCTTGCCAGTGAGTGGTAGGCGTTACGCGGTGGTTGTGTGTGACGATGGCGGTGAGCCCAGCGGGAATATTGAGAAGGTCTAGGGGTGGGATATCAGGTGTTTCGCCATCTGAGTTCGAGTTGGAGTCTGCTGGTACGGATGGTATTGCTGTAGAGTGGGCGGTGAAGTCAAGTACCCACTTTGGGTTTAAGAGAACATCATCGGGTATGGGCTCCAGTCCGATAGGGAGAGGATATGCTTCAAGGAGACGTTGACGGAGCTTTGTTGACCATGGGAGGAAGGAACCATCGAGACTTGGTCACGTCAGGCACAGCTTTACCAATAGCTCCAAGAATGATGTTTCGAAAACACATGGAAGGAGAGAACTAAGAGAAATGAATGTAAAAGACGTGACCTACCCCTCTGGATGCTGTTCATCGGATTCACCACGATCGCATATCGGCTGCGCTCCGAGCTGTACGAGACGGTTGTAGAGCTTGCGGTGTGCCCAGTTGTACTTTGGATAGGATGTATCACCAAGGCCAAAAGAGGCAAATCTCATCTGCTGAAGACAGCCTGGACGCAGTCGCGCGCTTCGAATGGCTTTCCAGAACTTCTGACTATTCGGAGGCAATTCGCCCTGGCCGGTGGTGGATATGGCAATGAGAACCACCTGGTGTTGCAGCAGTTGTTTCTGCGCCCGTCAACATGGCTCCGTCCGAGGCAGTCGCGACTGACATACAAGACTGATAGCATTCAGCTCCGCGACTTCTGTTTCGAACCGCAGCCGCTCAGCGATCCTTCCCGTCTCCTCAGCCACATCCTGCGCGTTTCCCGTTTCGGAGCCATAGACGATCAGGGCCCGGCGCGACATGGCAGGCGCGTTGCGAGGCCAACTCATCAGGAGCAAACCGCGGTGAGACTAGCGTGGAAGGGACTCCCGGGTATGGGCTATGGTAATTTAAAGCAGACGCTCGAGACGCATCAAAGGAGCGGTGCACTAGCGGACACGTCAACGGCAGGCCGGTCTTTTTCACCCTGGGCCCTGGCTCCTACTAGCGGCGGTGGAGAAGGGGCGTCATGATGTTGGGGGTTGATGTGGCGCCATGTAAATCCGAGTGGCGCGCAGCGCTTATAAGGAACTTCTACGTACTTCTACTTACAAACGAGCGTGAGCTATCGCGTGCTTGCGATAAGGCGGCGCAGAGAAAACATTGCAACCTTGGTTTGCTACTGTGTACTCGGATGCTACCTAGGTACAGTGTCGGCATGTCACCGTACTATGAAAATACCTTAGTGCACTAACTAGTGAACTAACCAAATTTAGTAAGGGCCTCTTTAAATATCTAGTTATAACTAAGCCTATAATAAGAATTATAAGAACTAGAAGGGAATAGTGCCTAGATAGGTTCTAGTTAGTTATTAATAATTAGTTAGCTTATTAATAACTTAGTTATTAACTTAGTTAACTAACTAAGTTAACGTGTTGGATCACTCAGCGGGCCAGACCAGTCAGCGGGCCACCCCACCAAACCTGACGCGACGTTCGACACAACAACGATAATGCCACCACAACAACGTTCTCGACAGACTTCTCGTGAGGCAGAGTTCTTCTAGCATCTCGTGCGCTTCAAGAAAAACGCGTAACAAACTAGCGTCGGGCTGCCTTGTTGTTCGACGCTCCACGGACGACGCTCCAACGCCGCCTCCAAGGTATCCAGCCTCAAGCTGTTACTAACGCCCAGAAACGGAAGCTCTCTCCTGTCGAGGAGCAGTCTCTCGTTCAGTGGATCTTAGACCTTGATCGGCGAGGCTTTCCGCCTCAGGTCATCGACGTACGACGAATGGCGGACGCTCTTCTCGCTGGCCGCGGCCAGGATCCACCTCCACCACCTGTAGGCAAGAAGTGGGTGTCGCGCTTTGTTAACAGCCAGTCTGAGCTACAGACAAAGTGGAATAGGAAGTTCCACAGCCAGCGCGCTCGCTGTGAGGATCCTATCACAATCGCAGCGTGGTTTAAGCTCGTAGAGGAGACGCGTCAGGCGTACGGCATACTAGATAACGACGTATACAACTTCGACGAGACTGGCTTTATGATAGGCGTCGCGGCCACGTCTAAGGTTGTCACAAGCGCAGACACAGTAGGTCGCGCTACTGTCGTACAGCCAGGCAATCGAGACTGGGTTACCGCGATTGAGTGTGTCAACGCGTCTGGTTGGTGTCTTCCACCGTTCGTGATCCTGTCTGGGAAGCTCCACCAGGCCAGCTGGTATCAACACCTGCCGCCAGACTGGGTAGTCGCTGTATCAGACAACGGCTGGACGACAGATGAACTTGGTGTTGAGTGGGTAAAGCATTTCAACAGACATACGGCGTCTCGTACGCATGGAGTCTACCGTCTCCTTATCCTAGACGGCCATAGCAGCCACGCCACGCCCGAGTTCGACCAGTCCTGTACGGAGAACAAGATCATTACCCTCTGCATGCCAGCGCACACGTCGCATCTACTGCAGCCACTTGATGTGAGCTGTTTCTCTCCGCTTAAGCGCGCGTACGGTCACGAGATCCAGGAGCTCGCTCGCCAAGGCGTCTACCACGTTGACAAGATAGACTTCCTCACGATCTATACACGGATCCGGCCAGCAGTATTCACGCTGCAGAACATTCAGGCTAGCTTTCAGGCGACAGGGCTTATCCCTCCCTGTCCAGACCGCGTCCTATCGTCGCTCACAGTCGTCCGGACGCCGTCTCCACCACCAACAACAGCAGACAACAACGTCACATGGACTGCAGAGACGCCGCGTACGATAGCGCAGCTTGAGCATCAGGCTCGACACATACGAGACCCCCTTCGTCGCCAGTCACAGAGCCCAACAAGCCAAGCTATCCGCCAGCTTGTCAAAGGATGTCAGCTCGCGATGAACTCAGCAACAATACTTACAGAGGAGGTTAAGAAGCTACGTAGAGCTAATGAGCGCCAGCGACGTAAGAGGGACCAGCGGCGTCAGTATATAGCTCGTGGGGGAGCGCTACAAGCTCAGCAAGGCCAGCAGCTTGCAGTAGAGGCAGAAAGGGTGGTCGCGGAGGTTAAACAAGCTCAGGCTACTCAAGGACGTCAGCGCGCACCACCAACGTGTAGCAAGTGTCACGTTCAAGGACACACGCGGACTCAATGTAGATAGTAATAGACTAGCTACCTACAAAATTCTATGCTGTTATCTTATGTTGTCGTTAAGCTATCGTGCAGAGTGTCGCGTCAGGTTTGGTGGGGTGGCCCGCTGACTGGTCTGGCCCGCTGAGTGATCCAACACGTTAACTACTTATTAAAGTAGTAATACTAACAATAGGGTTAAGGTAGAATCTTAAATAGGTTCTATAGTTCTGTGTTACTAACGCTTGCGGCTTTCCCAATCGACCACACGACAGAGGGTCGCTCCTCAATTTTCGTCACTTTAGCTCCTCCCTCATCCATGGTACGAGTGCAGGCACACATCGGGATGTAAAGTAGATACTAAAACCCCGGCCTGCTGCCCGACTCTTCATCTCTCTTCATCGGACACAAAGTTATTTTCTTGAAGCCATATCCATAAACCCCCACATTCTTCAACACTTTTGTCCAACTATTCCTATATACAATACTACCGACACAAACAACGATATGGATTCCATCTTCCCAGGCTTGGACGAACGTGAGGCCAGAGGGCGACGGCGAAAGATTCACACAGCGCTCCAATGAGCGTCGACAATTATTCGAAGAAGCCAAAAACCGCGGGAACCATACCGATCTGTCTCCCGTTACATGGGCGTTCTTTCAGGTCGCCGACCTGAAGCGAGTCAAGCAACACGTCTATAATGATGATGTATGGAAACTCGTTGTGGAAAATGGTCCTTACGATGAGATTTTTTTGGATGTCGTCCGACTCTGGAAACAAGCCCCAGTGGCAAAGACCAAGATGTCAACAGGGACTACATCACACTCGATCACGACCAACTCCAACAAAGCCCCATCCTCCCCTGCGCCTCCCAATGTAGCGACGCAGACCAGTACTCGGAGTACTAGGTTGAAGCGGAAACACGGAGGTCAAGAATTCAGCCTTGCGCGGTCCGCGAACGTCGCTGCGCGCTGCAAAGAAAGGGACAGTAACCTTTGCGCGGTTTCGAGGATGGGAGCGATCGATGCTGCCCATATTTACCCATGGTGCGCCTTTGGAAGTGGAGGTACGGAGAGAGTTAATAATTTTTGGAGGGTGCTGAGCATGTTCTGGGGACAAGAGGAGGTGAGCAATTGGAAGAGCAAAATATTCGTGGATGCGAACGATCCGAGCCGACGTACCGAGACGGTCGAAAACATGCTGTCCTTGACGGCTACCTTACACCGGTTTCACTCCGACGATGTCTTTGCGCTCCGACCTATACAAATGTCACAAGACAATGCACAACTCGAACTCGAGTTCCACTGGCTTGTTATAGAGGAGCGCAAGTCAAACAACAGGGTCAGCCTTCTGGACGAGCCTTTGTCTTCCCTAGACCGGAAGTTATCCGGCAAGGGTTACGGCCCATTTATCGGATCGATCCCGTAAACACGGAAAATTCTGTCCAATTAGTTAGTGGAACAAGATTCACGCTGTCGACCGATGATCCGGTAAACAAACCCCTCCCGGACCCAGGCCTGTTGGGGTTGCAATGGCATCTTCAACGCATCCTTGCGATGTCGGGCGCTGCCGGGTGGAAAGAGGAAGACTTGGGCGACGATGACAACGATGATGGAACGGGCGTGGTAACTCGAGACACCATTCGAGAATGGCTCGAAGAAACCATTGACCCACTGGAGGACGATCGTCGGCGTCGAAGATCTTCAGGGAGCGAACCGGGAGACAGCGTGGATGGTTCGTCTGAATGAGAGCCATCCACGAAACATCTCTTATCAAGACCATTCCAACAACATTTCGGGGTGCTCATTGAATTATAGGGCCGCCCCCGTATAAGAGCGCGAAGAATGCAGTTTCCGGCATTGCTACCCCTTCGACATCGGATGAGGGCCGTTCAACTCGTCAAACCCTTCCGGAAGAAAAGAGCCTGACTAACTTGCCCAGGATCCGTAGACACCAAGGTGTTAAGTGCACTTCGCCTGGATGGAGGCGATGAAGGACGCAAGGGAGCAGACCTACCGCATATACGGGGCAGTCCAACATGCTAGAAAAGTTGTCGGTGTAGTGTCCAGGTAGTGAGTCCCCACACGTTTGTTTGCACGCGAACGTTCCGCCTCCATGCGGAGCGATGCGAGGATATGCGCATCGTGCAGTAATTTTGGTTATGATGGATGGGTGGGGCAGATGATAATATGATATCCACTGACTTTGGCGAATCCATAGATTATGTACGCACGTATGAATAATCAAAAAAATTGTCTACGAATCTTTATTTTAAGAATTTTTAACGTTACCTCCGCGGCTCCGCCTCTAAATTACTAGTGATAACTAGTTAAACTATTATAAAAAGCAAACTTGTTAACGTAAGTCGCAAGTGTATGTTATATACTAGTTATGTCTAGTAACTCTAGTTACTTGAATACAATATAATCTACGCAAGTAAAAGGCTTAGTTACTTAGGTTACTCTCTAGGTTATTATAGATATTATTTAGAGTCTAGTTATAAAGAGGTGTACAAGTGTTAAACTATAACTAGTTAGTTAGTTAACTATAGTTAGCTAATAGAAAGATAATAGTTAGTTACTATTAACTAGTTAACTAGTTAACTAATAACTATAATAACTAATAATAATAAAAATTATAATATTCTATGTTATCTAAGAGCTGCTCATTACACTAGGGCGATATGAACCTGCCCCGGTACATTGTGCTCGGTGACCTACTCGCCGCCCTGATACGCACGGCTGCTGCTGCCTCTGCGGTGATGCTGGGTGGAGCCTGCAGCGTGCGCAGGGGCCGCTTCCGTTCCCAGATGCGGCTAGCGCAACGCCTGCACTCTTCAAAATAATCTGCCCGACCACCAGTCCTGCTCCCTTTCTTCCCCATCAAGTCAACAACAGAGATCCCAACGCACCCCATCAACCCAATCCTCTCTCAACCTTCCCCGGGCTCGTAGCTACCCATCCACACCCCCCTCGTCAACAGTTCCACCAGCAGGCGGTTCGACAAATCCATCAACCCTCAATCACCCACTACTGTTCAAGGTTACCTTTACCGGTCTACCAGGACTCCAAGTTTCCTCAACTTCCCGCACGTTCGATCTACCACTCGTGTTCGTCAACCACCAAAACTTCAGCAAACATGTCCGCACCTGTCGACAGTGTCACCGCCCAGATGGCCACCTCCTCCCTCACCGACAACGCTGCTCCCACCGCCACGGAGAGCACGGGCGCTCAGCAGCCCACGGCCGCCGACGACGAGGCTGTGCGTGCGAGCGCCGCTGAGGGCAGACGACTCTACATTGGAAACCTCGCGTACGCGACCACCGAGGGGGAGTTGAAGGACTTCTTCAAGGACTACCTGGTGTACGTAGACCCTGAGTCTCCGCACTGGACGCACGGGCGCCGATGCTAACACGTTTGTACAGCGAGTCCACGACCATCCCCACCAACCCGCGCACCTCGCGCCCCGTCGGCTACGCCTTCGTCGCCCTCTCCACCCCCTCCGAGGCCGAGCGTGCTATTGCAGAGCTCAACGGCAAGGCCATTCTCGACCGCAAGGTCTCCATCCAGCTCGCCCGCACCCCCGAGGCCCATGCTGAGGGAGCCGGTAGCGGCGCCGAGGGCACCACCGGCGAGGCTCGTCGCCGCACCTCCACCCGTGGACGCGGTCGCGGTCGTGGCCGTGGCGGCCGTGCTGGTCGCGGTGGACGTGCTGTAAGTGTAGATGCCACCGCTTTGCCGCTGTAAACAGGCTAACCAAGGTTCCACGAGAAGGCCGATGCCGAGGGCGCCGAGCACATCGAGCTCTCCAACGAGGCCCCCGCCGACTCTACTCCTACAAATGTACCCGGCCAAGTTGCTCCCCTAACCGAGACTACGAATGAAGCGCTTACCGCAAAGAAGGGCGCCGACAAGTCCGCTGCTCCAGGTGCGCCCCGCGAGCGCAAGCAGCGCGGGCCTCCCGAGGATGGCGTTCCCTCCAAGACCAAGGTCATGGTTGCCAACCTGCCCTACGACCTGAAGGAAGACAGGGTACGTTTCACAACCCTCCCTCCTATTGCAGAAGTCGTGATACTGACACATCCCAGCTTCTCGAGATCTTCAAGGACTACTCCCCCACCCAGGCCAAGATCGCCCTCCGCCCTATCCCCCGCTTCATGGTCAAGAAGCTCCAGGCTCGCGGTGAACCCCGCAAGGGCCGTGGCTTCGGCTTCGTCACCCTCGGCTCCGAAGAGCTCCAGCAGAAGGCTTGCTCCGAGATGAACGGCAAGGAAATCGAGGGCCGTGAGATCGCCGTTAAGGTCGCGATCGACTCCCCCGGCAAGGAGGACGACCACGTCGATACCCCCGAGGGCGCTGACGCTCCCCTCACCGAGGCTTCCGCCACCAACGAGACTCCCGAGAAGGTCGTCGAGACCCCGGCCACGACCACCACGCCCGCTGCTTCCACGCCCGCTGCTTAGGTAGCGGCTGCTGCTTAGACGCACTGTTCACCCTGTTGGCATTTTGCGCTGCGAAAGAATTCAGGGTCGACTTTCACGTTCTGCCACAAAGGGAGCCTATCGATATGTACCATCTACCCTGATACAGACATATAGGCTAGCTTCGGCATCTTAGTTCGATCGAGTTATCGGCTTATATCCGCAAAAGTTTGAGGTCGGAGTTTATCGCGGCATGATGTCTATTGCGGGCTATATCATCCGGGTGTAACGGTTACGGAAAACTTTGTGTTAGCTAATTCGAATGATGAAATATCAAAAAGCCTCCGCCTTTTGTCTAATTGAACCGTGTGTGCGTGTAGATGAATTGACGTCTTAAAGAGCTTACTCAGCTGTCTTGATGCAATTGCAGGCTGACCAAGCGTTGATGACGGAGCGCCGACCACCGAATCCGAAGCTTAGGAACCCCACGCCTGCCGACACTTGACGACATCCATCGCACCCTCCTCAACATAAGCACAGTCGCTATATATCTCGCCATGGCCCGGCTTCTTCAGCAGCTCGGTCTCTCGTTCTCGGATACCTGTGTCCCATGTCATCAGCCGCCATGACGTCTCCAAAGCCCGTCCTCATCTCCGGGGCCGGCCTTGCCTCCCTCCTTCTTGCGCGCTCCCTTCACCGCTCCAAGATCCCCTTTCTGGTCTTCGAACGGGACGCGTCCATTATCTTCCGTGCTCAGGGATATCGCCTGCGCCTCTCGGCACAAGGCCTCGATGCCATTGAGAGCGTCCTCGGCCCGACGAGCTTCCAGAAGTTCTATGATGCGTGCGGCAAAACAGGCGGTGCGGGATTTGCTGCCATTAATCCACTGACGGGCGAGACACTGGGCGGAGAGACGCCAAGTGTCAAGAGCGAGCCGTTGGCAAGCAGAGACGGCAAGGTGGTGGGCATCTCTCGCGGCGACATGCGCAAGCTGTTCATGGAGGGCCTGGAAGACAAAGTGCGCTGGAGCCACCAGATCAAAGGCTATGAGGAGACGGCCAATGGCGTACGACTGGTCTTTGTAGACGGGAGCAAGAGCGAGGAGGGGTCGATGCTAGTCGGTGGTGAGGGCGTGAAGAGTGAAGTAGCGCGACAGCTCAGCAACGGCGCCATCAAGGTCTACGATCTCGGCTCCCGAGGCATACATGGTCAGGCACCCACAACCGCCTTCAAAGGCTTGGGTGAAGGCGTCTTCCGCCTCGTCGACGAGACGACGCAACCGAACGGCGGCAAGGTCTTCCTCATTACGAACGTACGCGCCGACGACATGAACAACCCGGACGTCAACTTCGGCTGGACCATGGGCGGCTCACCAGGCGTCATCAAGGCACCGAACGACAACTACACCATTACTGGTCCGCCTGCCGCACAGATTGCAAAATCGCTGACCTCGCACTGGCATGAACGCGTGAAGCCGCTCTTCGACAACATGGTCGAGTCTGAGGCTGCCTTTTGGAAGATCACGTGCTCCTCTCCCAACGGTGTGCCAGAGTGGGCCAACGATCCACGCGTTACTTTGGTGGGCGATGCTGTTCACGCCATGACACCAGCAGGCGGCAATGGCGCGAATACCGCCGTCCGCGACTCAGCTCTGCTCGGGCGTCTCATAGCAGAGGCATGGGAACGCGGTGATGCTGACCACTGGACAGGTGTGACGGAAGCGTACGAGAAGGAAATGCGCGTGTATGCCACTGAGGCTGTCAAGGCGAGCTACGGCCAGGCTGTAGGTCAATTTGGGGTCAAAATTGATCTGGAGAACGGCCCGACGATCAACGAGTATGTCGCACCGAACTAGCATCTGTAAGTGTTCGACTCGAGCGAGCCATCTGCATCCGTCAGTTCTCGCCCTTGCCGCTATTGGAAGCCTGAATGAACCGCAATTGAATTTTAACGCAACTTACTGTATCACAACCGTCTAATGCTTGTGTGTCTGTTCTACGGTATCTTCATTGCGGAATCTGCCGCCTACTAATCATGATCCACAGTTCTCGCCTTCTCTGTGGCTGGTGCAGATGGTCAGAGATGGCGAATGCCGTCGGCGAGAGCCGCAAGTCGCCCTTCCCCGCATCTTGACTCGGTCCACCCCCGACTTCAAAAACCGGGTCTGCCCATCCCATGTTTCGCGCGAGGTTACCGATCTCTAATGGATCCACATCCTTCACCACGACCGCGCAAACGGCGTGCTATCAATGCCTGCGTTAACTGCCGAACGTCTAAAGTACGATGCGACGGAAATCATCCCTGTCAACGATGCGATAGGAATGACGCTGTATGTCAGTATCACGATACTGTCAAAGACGAAAACGTTCTGCGCATTGAGAGGCTTGAGGCCCAGGTGGCGGCTCTAAACGACCAGTTAACCCACCGTGACTCTCGCAACAGTCGTGTACGTTAAGTCTTTGGATAGTCCTGGGTGTAACTGATCACCATTTTATTATCTAGTGGGGTACTGAAAGTGGCGCGAAGTACTCTCAACCTACTCAACAAACGGATATGCATCGTATTGCTAACGCACACGTCTAAGACGCCCATGGGGCATGCGAGCGCAACTACCGTATCAATGACACCTCATTCCCTATCTGAGCGCAACGTAGCTCCCAGTGCTGTTGATGCAGGTTTCATCACTTGGGATCAGGCAGAGCGTTGGTTTCAGAGGTAACTTGCTCTCCAGCTCCTGACAGCACGTACTAAATATCTTAAAGTTTCTTTTCTGGCAGCGTAGGTGCACCATTGTCCTTCCAGTGGACCCAGCTAAGCGATAGTTATAGCAATACCTCGTACCGATTTTCTGTGAGAAACATGATGACATCGCATCAGTATCCTCACGCAGCGCTATTCTGTTCGATGCTATAGTCAGCATTGGATGTCGAGCCGAAGAAGGCTTCAACACGTCAGTATATCGCCAGCTCCAGGCTCGAGTTCGCGACCACATCACAAATCTACTTATCAATACAAACTCCCCAGCGGTCGAAGATATCCAGGCTATTGCTCTAGTGGCTGCGTATTCGGAGAACGGCTTCGTCTTAGTTGCGACTGCTCTTCGCTTTGCTATGCAACTTGGCTTACCACTTGCGGTTGACAGGCTGGTCGCCAAAGGCAACACACGATCAAGACTTATCACTACCGATGAACAGGAACTCTATAGGCTAAGCAGAATATGGCATGGTATCTGCAACCTTGAACTCTTGTATGTTTACACTTGAGAAATTGTAAGCAGGATTGCTAACTATTGCAAAGTTTTTCGCTTGATGGCGGAAAGCTTCCAGGCTTAACTCTGCACACTTCCCCCCGTAAAATCAGAAGCCTCCTGGCCCATCCGGAGCGTACGGCAGTCGACATTCGCTTGCTTTCTCAGGTCGAGCTCAACGTCATCCGCGCCGAGGCCTACACCAAGATCATGGGCGGGAGTAGCAACTTCCCGACTCAAAATAGCGACGATCAACTACAAAGTACATTAGATGACGCCAGCGTCGAGCTGTCTCTCTGGCTCGAAGAATGGACAAACATCGCGTTGACTGAGCCAGCACGATATCAACGAGCGGTCGCTATCCAAAACCTGCATATTCAACGCGAATGGGCTATCATGACGTTGTACTTGAAAGCCGTATCATCATCCGGCATTGAGAACATCGCTTTCATGACAGAGTTTCAACGAGACTTCATCCGCATAGCCAAAGAAGCAGCAAGCCGGCATCTACATTGTATGCTTGAGTCTTCCTCATCACCCAACTCGTCGCCCGCATCCACTACGCCTGGATCCACGTATCTTAGCACCTTCCGATGGACTCTGGACTACGTATGGGCCAAGTGCGCAGTCTCCGTTCTTCTTGTCCTCAAGCTAGCCATCCTTCTCCGCGACCCAGTGCCCACAGTCATGTCGTTACTCCGCGATGCGCATAACGTGCTGGAGGAGCTCAAGACCGTCACTGTAGGCCACATTGCTTACTTCCAAATCCTGCAAACCAGCATCGAGAAATGCGAAGCTGCGCTAAGGGAATACGCAGTGGAACAAGAAAATCCCGACTTGGATCCTGCGGCCGCTCTAGAGCCGCACGGTGTCGCTGAGGATGAGTTTCAGGGCTATGTGCCTGGTGAGTTTGTGTTTGAATGGGTTTTTCCGGGGCTTAATCTCAAGCATATGCCGCTTGGGTGGCAGGGCCTATTCGTCGATATCGATAGCTTATTGTGACCCGACGTCTTCAGCAGGTCAAGCGGGAAACCGGCAAGCCATGTGGGGTTCATTGCTGCAAAATAGCAACGCGGATAGCGTCCGTGGACCTCCCTACTCTCATCGCAAATTTAACGTATCCCAAGGCCTTTTTGCTAACCCTGAAGCTGGCTATCAGACATCTGTAATCCTGATTACTCATGAAAAAAAAAGATGAGGACCTGTTGGGGTACCGATCAATAGTACAATGACTGTACTGAACTCATTGGATGCGTAGATATACAAAACCTCGCTGTGGAACAGCGACGCTCCTCTACAATCGCTCCCGACATGCTTTTCCACCTTGCATTTCGACAAAGACCCGCAACCACTCAGTACACATATACAAAGTCCTCGTTCTTGATGTCAGTCACATCGTCAAACGCCTTGTCGCCCACACCGGTTGCCTGCACATGCTCGACTTCCTCGGCATCCGCATCCTTGTCGGTTCCCATACTCGTATCGATTACCACAGCAGACTTCCCTAGGCTCTCTCTCATAGCAGCATGCTTTCGATTCATGATCCTGATCCAAAACACACTCAGCAGAACCAATACGACAATCGCAACAAACAGGGCAAGGTTTGCATGCAAGCCCCGGTGGTAATATGGCTTCTCGGACGGCTTGAATAGTTGTGGGCCGATGATGTTACCCGCGCTGGCGCCAACGAAGAGGATACCGGTAGTGACTTTGCGCTTGGTGTCGCCGCCGGTATTTTGGCCAGACCACGAGTAGATCAGCGGCGAGATACCGGGATAGAAGGACGTCAGGTAGTACCCGAAAAGCAGGACACCACGATGCGATTCATCCCGACCGACCACCGAAAGGATGACGATGCCAATGATAGGCGGGATGCAAAGAAGGAAGAGGACCGGCCACTTCTTTTTCAACCACGTCGCCAGCCACGCGCCTCCGATCGTGGCCACGATCTGCACGACACCGAAGGGCATGTTGAACAAGATTGTTTGAAACTGGTTGAATCCAAAGCTTTGGATGATCAAAGGTCCAAAGGTAGAAATGCCACCGCTGGGAATGCTGACCGCTGTCAACATGGAAAACCAGAGCCACGTCTTCGGATCGGTAAAAGCTTCAAACACATGGTCCCATTTCCAAACACGCGATGCGACGCCCATCTGGTTCATACGCAGACGCTCAACAGCAACAAGCTTCTCGTGGTCGTTGAGGAAATTTGCTTCCATAGGCGAGTCCGGCATAAAGAACCAAACGAGAATGGACACGATTACAGTAACGAGGCCACAGAACAGGAAGATGATCTGGTACGCGTACAAGAGATCCGATTCGATGTGGCCGAGCCCGTATGAGAGTAGGCTACCCAGGATATTGACGATGCCTAGCATGGCGTACCAGGCAGCGTTTCGGTTCGTTTGCTCGCCGCGTTTGTACCACATCTGTACCACTGCGATGAAGGCAGGCGCTAGAAAGATATATCATCATTAGCAACCTCTGCTTGCTTGTCTAATCATTGAAACAGGGCCCCGACAAACTCACCAACAGCAGCCTCAAAAGCACCCAACAAAAACCGTGTGGCCATCAACCCTTTGAATTCGTGTGCTCCAGCCATTCCGCACAGTATACATCCCCACGTAAACACCATGACGCCCATAAACTTGCCCATCGGTAGCTTGACGAGCAGTACGGCCACGACCGGCTGAGCGACCAGCTGCGCAATGTAAACGATACTGCCCAACCAGGAATACTCCTGCGAATTTGGATCGAGGTTTGCATCTTCGATGAGACCGAAGACTGAGGCGTAGGATAGCGTAGTCTTGTCGAGAGATTGCAGGAAGTAGACCGATAGTAGGATAGGAAGGATGACGAGGTCGATTTTCTTCAACACTCTCCTGTTGTCCGCGGATGTTACGACGATGCGTTCGTTTGAGGCGAGGAGGGCGGCCGCTTTGTCTTTGCCTTTGGTGACGGGTTTGTGGATCGATTCCGAAGTTTCCACTGCAGAGGCTTTGTGGATGTCTGCCGGGATGGCGTCGCCGGTGCTCGTCTCGGGTGTAGACATGCTGGAGGGAGATTGAGGAATATGGACCCAGTGAAGTGGAAATCTGGTGTATCGGTTGCAAGGTGGAGATGGTCCACACACTTATACTTCTGTTTCCCATGGGGTCCCCAGTTGCTTAAGTTTGTCCATTTCCGGCTTAGGAGGTACCTAGGGGTGCCTGTATTATAATATCGGCCGAAGAACCCGAAACCGAGGTGGGAGCTCGGAGCCTCGTGACGATGGCTAGGATTCTTCGGTTTGCGATCGTGGAGATAAAGTACAAGGAGGAGGAACCAAGGCTGGGTATAATAGGTGAGTTGTTCGTTGTTGTAAGTCTACAGATCTGCCTTTTTGATTACTTTGTCAGCTCAGCTTCATCATGCCGATGCTAGAGCATGTGCCTACTGGCTACCACGCCGCTCCCGCCTCAACAACGACCAACACCAAAGTGGAATTACAGTCGAACTGTGGCAACTTCAACTTCACGTTCGAAGCTTTACGGCCAGGGTTATTCCGTACAACATTCACTTCTCCCAACCATCTCCTGCCACCCCATCGCGCCACCCCAGTCCCTGAGAGCACCCTCGATGAAACAAACACTAGCCTTGTCTCCTCGGGTACAACATGCAAAACCCTCACGGCCAACAGTGTCACCGCAGCCATAGACTGGGAAACCGGTCTACCCCTAGTCTCCCTCACTCTCGCCGGACAAAGCACACCAATCCACGCCGACCTACTCAACCGCTCCTACGCAGCCGACGGCCCAGGAATCGCTCACTACACAAAGTACAACAATGGCACACTCCATCTCGGACTCGGCGAAAAGCCAGCACCAATGGACCTCTCGAATCGGCACTTTGTACTCTCGGCAACCGACTCTTTTGGCTACGACGTATACCGTACAGATCCCATGTACAAGCACATCCCACTCCTCATCAACGCCACACCTGAAGGATGCGTCGGTATCTTCTCCACCTCGCACGCACGAGGTTTCTATTCAATCGGCTCAGAAATGGACGGCATGTGGGGCCGATTTAAAGTCTATCGGCAAGATTACGGTGGTCTGGAAGAATATCTTCTGGTAGGGAAAACACTAGCAGAAGTAGTTCGCATCTACGCCGACCTGGTCGGCTACCCTTTGCTCGTTCCGCGGTGGGCTTTTGGATATCTGGCCGGCGGCATGAAGTATAGCATGACGGACGAGCCGCCGGCACAGGATTCGCTCATGGCGTTTGTGGCTAAGCTCAAGGAACATGATATCCCTTGTTCAGGCATGCAGATGTCGTCTGGTTACACTGTTTCTGAGACGGAACCGAAAACTCGGAATGTGTTTACGTGGAATCGGCACCGGTTTCCTGACCCGAAGCGCTTCATCGACGCGTATCATAAGGAGGGGATTCGGCTCATTGCTAATGTCAAGCCGTATGTGTTGGGAAGCCATCCCGAGTACGCGAAACTAAAAGCTGCGGATGCGTTTTTTACGAACTCGTTGACGGGCGCGTCTGCGGAGGCGAGGCTGTGGAGTGCGGGGGGTGGGGAGAGCGGTGTGGGTGGGCACATTGATTTCACGTCGAAAGCTGGGTACCAGTGGTGGTATGCTGGGGTTAGTGAGTTGAAGAGATTGGGCATAGATTGTATATGGAACGATAACAACGAATACACCATCCCGCACGATGGGTGGCAGTGTGCGCTCACCGAGCCATCCGTTACCCAAGACCGTTCTGCTTTCTTCTCCTCCTCCGACTATGGGAAGGACATCGGTTTCTGGGGCCGCGCCCTCAACACCGAACTGATGGGGAAAGCTTCACACGACGCCACTCTCGCCTCAGAACCAACACAGCGCCCCTTCATTCTTACCCGCAGCGCCACAGCCGGCACACTGCGCTACTGCGCCAGCGCCTGGAGCGGCGACAACGTAACCTCGTGGGACGGGATGAAAGGCGCAAATGCGCTCTCCCTCACCGCCGGTATCTGCCTCATGCAATGCTACGGCCACGACATTGGCGGGTTCGAGGGCCCACAGCCCACACCGGAGCTCCTGGTACGCTGGTGTCAACAAGGCATCTATAGCTCGCGTTTCGCCATCAACTGCTTCAAAACCGGGAACGACAACCACGTCGGCGATGTGATCGAGCCGTGGATGTACCCCGAGATCACACCACTGATCCGCTCCATCATCAAGCGTCGCTACGAACTCATACCCTACTTGTATAGTCTCGCCCTGCACAGCCACATGACCGCCACCCCGCCCCAGCGCTGGACCGGCTGGGGCTACGAATCCGACCCCGAAATCTGGTCCAGCAAAGTGCTTACCGACGGCGAAACACAGTACTGGCTCGGCGACGCCTTACTCATTGGCGGCGTCTACGAACCCGGTGTTTCGAGCGCACGCATGTATTTGCCCAAAGCCAACACCAACAAAGAAGACGCAGAAGCCATGTACCTCGACCTAAACAACGACCCACAAACCTACTACCCAGCCGGCCAATGGGTCACCGTGCCCGCCCACTGGCACTCCAGCATTCCCGTCCTCGCTAAAGTCGGCTCCGCAATCCCCATCGGCCTCGCCACCCAAACCCTCTCCGTAGGCGACCCTCGCAATCCTGCCAACCTGCCCCTTGACGCCTACCGCGGCATCGAAATCTTCCCGCCGCCGGGCTCCTCGTGGGGCCACACGTATACCACCACGTGGTATGAAGATGATGGCGTTTCGCCGCCGCCCGTACGCGTTTCGGTGTTTACGGTTAGTTATGAGTGCACCGAGACAAGGGTTTGTGTTTCGTTGAGGAGGGAGCTACGGGATGGGTATTTGCCGGCGTGGAGCGAGGTTGAGGTTTTGTTGCCGAGGGGGGATGGGAGGGAGGTTGTGTTTGAGGGGATGAGGGCGGGGTGTGTGCGGGTTGATGGGCAGGGGAGGATGGGGAGTTCGGGGTGGGATAAGGACAGGGAAGAGAGGCAGAAGGAGGAGGTGGTGGGTAGGTAGGATGGAATAAAGTGGAGGACGGATTTATTGTATACATCCGTTCTATTTAGTTGGTGTTAGTGTGAGGTCTAGATAAGACTCGTAGCTTAACGAATTCTTACTCCAATGTTGCATTTTTCCCGCAGAGCTTGATTACTACGAAAATAACTCAGAACAAACACACAACGAAAGTAAACATCCTCACAACCTCCCAAGAACAAACACATAGCCCCACAGCTCCTTACTAACACCCCCTTAATCCACACCGCTGATGCTCCCCGCAAAGCATCACCAACACACACCCATATCACTCCAACCTCTCCCTCCCCACCCTAACCGCCTGCCCATAATCGCCCGCATTCGGCGTCCGAACAATCGTATGCGTATGATACTTAGCCGGTTCCCGATTCGTCAAAAACACACCAGAATGGTGATCAAATTCAACGAGAATAACGGGGCTCTGAACCCGAAAATAAAACGCATCTTCGTCGCCAAAGCCGCCAATCCAACAAAAGTACGTTTCGTCCAAGTGGCGCTTGATGAGCGCGAGTTTCGCCTGTCGGGCTGGGTGCGGGTGGTAGAGCAAGAACTCGGTGCAGAGAGCGAGTAGGACATCTTGCTGCTCGGACGTGAATGTAGAGACGCGAATGCCTTCGTAGGGCACGATTCGATTATCGCGGAAGGCGCCGCAGCGGTGGCGTTGGTCGTCTGGACCCCAGGTGTCGGTGATGAGTTCGTCTCGTTTGGTTTCGTCGTTGTTGGAGGTGCCGTAGACTTGCTTCATGCCTTTGTCACGCAAGTTTTTGAAAATCTGGGCTTGGTGCTGCTGGTCTGGACTCAGGCTTTGCATTAATTGTAAGCCGAGATTTCCTTCTTTGTGGAGGATTTCGGTTCCTTTCCACTCGCCTTGGTCGATGATGTTGGGTTCTGCGCCGGTGAAGGAGGGGGTCATTATGACTTGGCTGCCCTTGAAGAAACAGGATATGTCGAGGTGGTGGCCGTAGAGGAGCCAGCCCCACGGTGATGAAGACGACGTGGATGGAGTGCCGAAGAGGAGAAAGTTGTAAGAATACTTGTTCATGATGTTTGGGAGCTTGACAACTTCCCCGAGGAAATGGTTGACTCGCATGGCGGAGAGCGCTTTTTGGTAGCCTTCTGGTGATAGGGAAGCTTCCACTACGGCGAGGATGGATTGAGCAGTTAGCTTGGCAACTAACATGATTAGCACGATGTTATATGAGGGCTTTGGGAATGGCAAGTTTACCTTCCTCAAGGCGCAGGCCGAATGGTCGGAGGAGGAACTCTGGGTTGCTCCAAGCTCGCCATTCCCTCGCATTGATAGGGTAGGAGATCTTCTTCTTTTGCTCTTCATCCAGGCCACTAAGTAGCTCTTCCGCTTTCTTGACTGCACCTTCGACGGGTGCGCCTTCGTCTCTGGCCTCGAAGAGGCCCTGTCGTACATTTCCGTCATTCGTCACTCCCTTGTATGGCTCACTCAGCAGCTTCTCCCACACTTTGGTCAGATCATAAAGCCAGGGCGGCGCGCGGTGATCCTGCATGTCCTTTGCATATTCGTAGATGGTTTGCTTTGCGGCAGTTGTGAAGCGTGGACTACTGAGGTCGGGGAGATGTGCGCGAAAACCAGCTGATGCTTGGTCAAAGGAGCTTCTTCGTGCCATTGTTTGTTCTTGGTTGATCGAGATACTCTGTGTTTGCTTGTGTACTACTCTTGTTTCTTGTTGGCGTAATGATGGTGTGTTGGAGGATGTTCTTCAAAGCAACACGTTGCAATACACGTGGTGCCGACAATATGCACAAGGCGTCAAATCTAGTTCCGACGCTCGTGCGCCTGTTGCGATGACTTGATAATCACGAGTCTGAGAAGGATTGGTTGTAACGTGACTGTCGGATGAACGCTCTTCCTTCTTTGTAGTTTGGCGACGCGTGGTTCTTCAATTTCGTGGCCAACGAATCTGTGAATAGTTTCTACGCAATGACGAGTAGGAATCCATCGACTTCGCAACTTCGGTGGACAGCAACAGCAGAAATTCTCTGCTTGCTCAGGAGATGATGCGGAAAGGTACCCCACATCGGCCCCGAAGTTTTAGCGCGGGGTAGGTAGCTAAATAGGTCCCCCCACCGCGTATACACGGGACTGAAATCGGCTTCCGGTTCTTTGGTAATACCTTGGGATGCTTGATATGTTTTATGCATGTCTCCCAGTTGCGGGACGACCGTGACTGGATTGCGGCAAGCAGCGGTAACTATCAGATATACTCATGTACCTACCTCTTTCCATCCTATAGCCATTGACATGGAGCAACCACGCCGAGGTCCCTTCCGCCTGGTGACGGTAAACACCGCACCAGAGCGAGCAAAGAAAGTCATCGGACGCATGATTGAAGAGTTGGATGGCCACTATAAGATTGATCATGTCGCCAATTGCACTAGCAGGCGAATGACCATCCTATATATACCAACATCCTGCTAACAGCTTCAGAGATAGATGAAGTTGCATCAACAGTACGGGAACATCAACCGGAGGTTCTTGTAGACTTCCTAGACACAAATTCCTCCGATCTGACCTACGGCTCACGTAGAACAGTTCTCAGCATCGATGTGGACACCGGAAGAAGTAGCAAAGATACACAGTATTGCCAAAAGCGAAAGACCCGGTATTAAAACTCATGCGTTAGCTCAGGGCTGCAAGTACAACATGGGCCGGATGCGGTAGTGCAGTATTTACTGGAGGTAGTTCCGGGCTTGTTGGACAGTATTGAGAGATGAACATGTGTTACCAAGATTTTGGCTGTTCTCAACATCTCTGTACCTATACAAGTTTCCATCTTCCTGCTCAAGTGTAACCGTCGTGATGATCGAATGCAGGGACCAGGACCGCGCAACCGCCCCCCCGCATAGGTATGCCGAAGTCCCCCAGTATCGCGTGTGCGTGTCATGACGATGGTGGGGCTGAAAATACACTAGGTAGTCGTTGCCCCGCCCACACTGCCGGTAGTGGGGTACCTGACAACAAGTAGGTAACTTCTCGTCCCAAGTCCGCTCGGAATAAAATGGTGTCACCGAAATCAATTCCCATTTCTTCATTGCTGAACGCTGGAAGATGCCGTCAAGCCTCAGCCGTTGACGTGTTGCGCTTTCCCTAGTCGAGCGAGGAAGAAAAGAAGGCACCGGTTAAGAGTTCTCCCGGCAGACGTGCACGGGAAAGAGCTTGAACTCTGTGGGGAAGTTTGGGGAGCTTTGAAAGAGGGCGGTGTTAGCGGTATAGAATCTAGGCAATAAGTGGTGTTTTTTTGAGAAGCTTGGAAGATCCTCAATTTTGCGATCATATTGCATACCAACCACATATCCTTACGTGGTCCACAAAGACCTTCCATTGCTGCCGCCGGTGTCAGAGGTAATTACCGGTGCTTTGGAGGAACTGAACTTCACACATACACAATGGCGGAAAACATACGGATAGCAATCGTCGGCGCAGGTATGCATAACTCACAAACCTGCCATGCCTTCTCATTCACCTACCGGTACTAACGCTACCAAGGCATGGGTGGTCTCGCCGCCGCACTCTCCCTCGCAAAAGCCGGCCACAAGAATATCACAGTCTACGAAAACGCCACAAACATGGGTTTCGTCGGCGCCGGCATCCAACTCGCGCCTAACATGGCACGCATCCTCGACCAGCTAGGCTGCTGGGGCCCTATCCGCGATGAAGCCGTCCAATGCGCCAACACATCGATCCGGGAAGGGTCAACAGACAAAGAACTAGGTTTCGTGGATCTAGGCTACGTGCGCGAGAAGTACGGATACCCCCACATGGTTGGCCACCGCGCCAGTCTAGCAAACGGACTATACGATGGCTGCAAGAAAGAAAGCGGCATCACATTCAAACTAGGAAACATCGTAACCGACGTGCGTTTCCTCCCAAAACCAACCTTCACCGTAACCCCGTCCTCAGGCACCGGTTCACCGCAAACCGTCGAATGCGACATCCTGCTGGGCGCGGACGGCGTAAAGAGCAACACACGTGTAGCCATGCTCAAAGAACTAGGCCACACGGGCTCAGCACGCGATTCAGGGCAAGCCGCGTACCGCATCATGCTCACCCGGGAGCAAATGCAGCACGACCCCGAACTCGTTAAGCTCCTCGATTCCGACACCGTGACGCGCTGGATCGGCGAAAAGAAACACATCATTGCATACCCGATCCACAACAAACAGATTTACAACCTGTCGACTGCGCAGCCGGATACCAATTTTGCGGGCGCGCCCGATGCACAGTATACGACCAAGGGGAGCAAGAAGGCCATGCTGGATTACTATGGCGATTTCTGCCCCATGATTCATCGCATGTTGGATCTTGTGCCGGAGGGCGAGGTCGTAGAGTGGAAGCTACGTGTGCACGATCCGTTGCAGACGTGGGTTCACGGTGCTACGGCGCTCATGGGCGATGCGTGTCATCCTACACTGCCCCACATGGCACAGGGTGCTGCACAGGCTATTGAAGACGGTGCTGTGCTCGGTGTTGTGCTGAACCCGGGCCGGATTGCAGATGGCAAGCCAGCGACGATTGAGTATGCGCTGCGGCTGTATGAGAAGCTGAGGAAACCGAGGGCGGAAGCACTCGTTGAGTTGGCGGCAGAGAACGGGCGCGCGATGCATCTTGGTACTGGCAAGGCGAAGGAGGAGCGCGATAAGATGTTTGCGGCGCTGAAGTCGGGGGCCGGGACCGTGCCGGATAAGTGGGCTGATGCGGATATTCAAGCTCAGGTCTATGGTGTGAACGTGATTGCTGAGGCGGAGGAATTGTGTCAGAAGGAGGGGTTGGGCTCGAAGCTGTGATTGGGGTTCTTGGTGACTAGATGTTGGTCTAGTCAGGAAATACTCGAAATCTCGAATCGGAATGTCGTTATTGAGTGGTTGGGTCATGCGCAGAAGAAGCATGCGGCTGTTGTGATATCGAAGTTTTACGTTATTAACGATAGCAGATGGTAGTTGCTATATTTACATGAATCCTGTAGGCATATCCTAAGTCCTAAACGCCAGATGCTATGATTGATCCTTCAAGACGGCAATTGCTTGTTTCCACCCTGTCGCTTCTCGAGATACACGAGTTGCAGCATTTTTGGGCTGCATCGATGACTGCTCGTGGCCTGGCGGTGCGACTCGCGGCATTCAGCGCGCGTGTTGTTCCTTCTTCTCTTGTTCCTTCCTTCCATCTTCTTCCCCAGAAGCGTGCATGCTTCCTTCAGCGCGAAGCTGGTGATATTTCCCTAATCCTAGACAATCTTTTCCTTCATTCACTGCACTTCGTAGAGCTCCATGGCTCTCTCCAGATCCTTGATGCTTCCCTTGTCACCATAGGCCTCTTCCAAGATCCTGTTCCTATCTTTTTGGCTGGAGACCTTCGTGTCCATACCCGCAATCGCCCTCTCCATGTCTGCTAGGCTTGAGCGCTCGCCGTACAAGTCCATGAGCACCTGGTTCTTTTGCTCTTGTGTGAGTTGAGGCGTCGCATTGACTTTGCGATTAGCTTCGTTGAGTGCATTGGTTACGCCAAAGCCTATGTTAGCATTAGCGTCCCCGAGCGTGAGGGTCCGGCGAGGCTTGGAGGAGGAGAAGATCGCGTTCTTGGGCAGATAGATCATACCGATGGCTATCATGGCCATGGTGGGCAGATACCTGAGGTTTGTTAGTATTGATCGGTGTTTGGTATGAGATGAGGATAAAGGACTAACCATCGTGCTACTCTTCCGAGCTTTGGGACGCCACTAGACGTCGATGTTATGTGGGCTGCTGCTGCATCTTCCATGGAGATGACATTGCGAGCACGTGCTGATGTGGTGAAGAGCCTTTGACGGACGAGCGTAGATGTGCGGAGGAGGAAAGACATGGCGATGGTTGTGTGATGTGATCGAGGCTGGTGAATGTGGTAGGCTTAGTTGGACTTATACTGGTCCGGACTTGGTCTGGTGTTGGAACTGTATCGGCCGCGGTTGGCTTTGATTAACCGATATTGAATTGATGGCTGTAACTTTTTGTACCAAGAAAACGTCCCAAAAGAAGGACCAAGGGCTGTATATACGACAGCCTCATGCGGGGAAGGTGTCACGAGTAGGCTGTGCCCATGGTCTCTCCACCCGCACCCAAAGATCAGCCCACGAATTACAGCACTTGACGTTACGCTGCTCCGCGCTGGAAAGGGACAAGTCCGTCCAATCCGACAAAGTGTCGCAGCCCGAGGACCCGCTTTGACGTGCCGCGTCGTTGGGTGTGCATTCTCCCGGCCGCGCATGTATCTCGGGTTGTCTTCCTGCATCAGTTCGCGGCCGCCTGAGAGCGGTTCTGATGGTGCAACAGGAGCCAGCGAGAACCAATCGCGCGATGGGAAGCGTGAAGTAAGCCTTGTGGGGTTAGCTGATGCCTTGATTGTGGTTAGATGAAAGTCTCGCGACTGTGGGGTGAGCGTGCCGATCGCATGGCTAGCCGAGGTCCCGAGACCGTTGATGTCAGCGCGCATGCCCGTGGAGTGACCATGATATCGACATCACCAGCTTCAACAATGCCGCATCCGTCATTATTGCAACCCGCGAAGAGGTCTGCCAAGAGGAGCCTGCTCGCGTCGTCTCAAAATGACCAATCTAGCATGTTGCCGGACTAGATGCACGACAGTTACGACACCGCCCAGCAATATCCAGTGGATTCCACCCTATGCAACTTTCCATCTATGGCCAGACTACGCATCTACACAGTCGTTGTTGTTAAGCTCGCACCACGGGATAACGTAGCTTTTTTTTCACGTATGTTTATAGTGACAGGACGAGATGACGACGAACAGGCAGCGAAGCCCTTCATCTACCGAGAAGGCCCTTTTGGGTCAGGAAATAATACATCGAGCTCCTGCAGTTCAGTATAGAAGGGACCTCCCACAACTCTGCACCTATACAATGCGACTTCTATGGTCCTAAAAACGACTGGGTATTAGTCACTTTGACCGTAACCGCGTTTAAGATCGTACGCGACCACCGAAATCCTCTCAGAAGAGTGCGAACAAAAAGACGAGCATTTCAACGACCGATAGTGACAGCAACTACCTTCACCAACACCTGCACAAGCAACAAAAAACTGGATACTGCAATCGAGGTTCGAACTCGAGACCCTTCGCGCAGACAGACAATTTGTGAGGCGAATGTCATAACCGCTAGACCATTGCAGCTTGTATTTGATTGGTCGGTTTTGAAATCTATACCTTGTAATTCTCGATCATTTCCTGGTTGCGAGGCGTTGCAGAAGATTAGGAGCAGGACCGAAATTGCAGTTGCGAAAAGTACAGCGTGGGGAATGTAGGAATAATGTTGCGGTGTATATCTGTAATGGTCAAAGGGTAAATGCGCGAGGCAGTGAATCAAAAGTATTGTGTATTGTCTGGTGTGTTCCGTTCTGCTCGTGCGGACCTCCTAGAAGGCCAGCAGCAGGGTCTGTTTACATGACGTATTTAAGATACAGCTGAGGTAAGAGGTATTCGATAAGTGAGGAAGTAGCACCAGAACACCTACACGTGATCTGCTTCCCATAACCGTAACAAATAACCATGGGCAGATTGTAGGGGAAGGGGCAAGACTTCAAGTAGAAGTTCCTTCCTTACTGACGGCCTACGGCAACAATCAACAATCAAAGTGCGCATAACTGTAACTTCTTTCGTAATGCACCATGAAGAGGTAGAGGCCAGACTGGACCCTCGTCAGACACCAGCATCAAACACACATCAATTATTTTGGATATCAGATCTTTAGGTCATCACGTTTGCTGCCGTTCAGTTGTACCATGGGATGTTCACCGATTCATGGGTTTAGGATTCCACAAGGGGTCCATAGGACGTGTTTTGGGATCTGCCTTGCTTGCTCATGTAGTCTTGTAAGTTTGCTCTCTTCTATCTAGCACGTCGACGTTTCATATATACATCGTCGAAGTTCGAAGAGTGGTGTGCCATTCCCAGCCCAGGCCCTACTTCAGCTCATCAAACAGATCGCTGCGGACGGCCCCGAGGGCTAAAGGCTTTTGGCCACCCGGCATCAAAGAGAAAGCAGGGAGCGGCTCTATTTTCCGTCTAGTGTTGCCCTGCCCTAAAGCGCGAGCACAAGGCTGACTTTTCGACCCACAATATACTAGACGTCGTCACATACGAGTAAACATGCGAGAGATAGAAAACAGCGTAACAAAAAGTGTAACAAGAGATGGTGAATGCGTCTTACATCAGGTTAGCAACCATTGAACCTGTGGGACTGTAATTTTTCCGCCAACCAGTAGAGCGCTAGCAAAGACATTGCCAAAAGCTCCTTGAGCCTGCCCTGAGCCAGCAAAAGGTTTCTGTATGGCAAGCAAGACAGATGGAAACGCTCCCATCTTATATCCAGACATTGTTTTTGGGCAAATGATCCTTGCGTTGCCCGTTGGTATTGATTCCACCCAGGTAACGAGTTCAGGAGTCCATTTCGTGTCCCATGTCGCCACAGCAACCAATACAGATGTACCTGAAATGTCGTCGACAAGAAGCTGAAACGCCAACTTATTGTCCTCTTCCGCATCCGAGCCAGCTGGGCCATACAAGGACTTGCGGACTAGTTGTCGAACCACTGCTGTATACCACGGACCAACAAGACCAGAGCCATTGAATTTGAAGAAGTACGCTGCTTCGGTTGCGCCCTCTTCACGAGCAAGATATTTGGGAGCCCAAGAGAACGGCTGGGGAAGACCACGCAAGCTATGCATCGAAGCTAGCATGGCCACTTCTTGTGGTCGAGAACGATAGATGTGCATGATGCCGTCTTCGTATGTCCAATCCTTCTGCCACTGCAGCCCAAGCAATGCGTAATAGCCACGCGCGTAATCCACGTCGTTTTCAGTGTTGCGATTCGTAGAGGACAGTGCGATGTCTGCCAGATTGATGCCGCAGTTATGAAGGGGCTGCAATCGATTGAATGTCTTGAAGAGGCTGTTCCATTTTTCCTGATTGACTTGAGCTTGCTGTCGCAGAGCAGAGAGTATGTCTGAATAGCTAACGACGGAGGTAGCGGTCACTATCAACGCCTTTCGGGCTAGCTTTGCTTCCTGGTAGGTCCAGATACGCGTCAACCACATCCCGCAGACTAGCGCTGCAGCGACTCGCAGAGGATCTCCAGAGGGAAGGTTCAGAGGAAAGGCATCCAGTACAATGACCGCGTCTGCGTTGCGATACACCGCCTGAAGGCTGTTGATGATGAGGGTTTTGACTTGCGTCAACCGAAGGTTACTACTGCCGGGATCTGACTTCTTGGGAATAGCCAACAGATCGAGCCATATCCACTCGTAGCCGCACTGAAGCGCCTTGTTCATGATCTTGTTGAAATGCGACATCAAGAGACCTCGCTCATCCTGCTGAATCTTTTCATCATTGAACTGCAAGCCCATTGTCTCTGCCCAAACGTGCGAGACAGCCGCATACGACGAACCAAGTATTCGAAACCGCCCCCACTTGTTTACGCACAGCGCTTGATTCCGCCGCCCAGCCTCCTCCATCAAATCCAAACTTGCGGATACAAAAAGCGATGAGCTGACTACCTGCTTGTTTACGTCTATGAGTCCCGATATGACTTCTTTTCGCTTCTCTTTCGCCATCATGGGCATTGTCAAGGGCGAGGTGGCGAGCACCAATGCGTTGGCGGCACCCATGATTGCTACTTTTCCGGCCAGCTCCGCGAAGCGTCTATTCCCCAGCGGTGGATACCGACTATCAGGTCCCAAGGGATAGAGTCGTCGATCTGGAAGCGGCGGATAGTCATGGAACAGTGCAGCGACTTCCTCAAGAGTCCAGTTGCGGAATTCTTCAAGAGAGGCTTGGAGAGCTCGGACGGGTCCAACATAATTGGTATGCAATAGCTCTCTTATTTTGGCTCTGTGAGCCACAGCGGCTTCTTCCTCGTTCGTCAAAGTGAAAGACGCAGGAGTCAAGGCCATCTTGGCAATGATGTGTCATGTAAAGAGTCGAAAACGAATTTTCTTGAGTTGCGCCTTTCATGGTTGTTAGAAGTTAGAACACATATTTATACTGTGTAAGCCAGGCAAAGATTTCTAAAGCATGGGTCTAAAGGTGTGATTGGTTTTGCCAGTACACGTCGGCGTGAGCGAAATTGGCTAATGCTGGTTCAGCTGGTTCAGCTGGCTCAGCTGGGGCCACAATCAACGTGCTCATTCGTCTTACTATTGGCCAGGGTCACAGCACCAAACTTAGCGTGTCTCGTAATCTTCGTAAGGTACGCTGATATCTCTGGGCGTGGTTTTCTGGTGTCCTGCCACGTGCGTCGTTCTGCATATTCCCAGCAAAGTCTTATTATAACCCCATCCACAACACTACCCATTATTGCGCGAAAGAAAAGAAGAACATTAATGTGATCTGATTCCCTTTCATCAACCCAACAATCGCCATTTTGCTTCCTAGTCCTCTTTTCGACGAACAGTAACGCGCGGCCTCGTGATGCCCGCACTCGTTCCCCGCCGCGTCCTCGCATTCGGGTCCTCGTCTGAGGAATTCGCTGCGCAATGGGAAAATCCGGCGGACGTCTTCTCTGTCCTTCTCATACTCGGGGGTGATGTGGTTGCTCGTGCCCTCGCACAGCTTGCTGGCTCCGGCATCACGCCCGTCGCGTTCTCATTTGGTAAGCCTCAATGCTCCAAGCGAGGGCTTGTATTTTGCAGCTGGCTGTTCCACACTTGCTTTTGTGTAACCGCTGACGTTCTCATTAGGATGGGTATCTTATGCCGTTACTGCCGTCGTCTCTGCAGTCGGTGAAAACAAGCTTATGCCGCTGCCGGATTGCGCATGCAAGGTGATCAACGGAAAGTCTGGCTACGTACGAGATAACTGCAGCTGGGTTCTCGGTCGCATTGTGCGGGACTATGAGAGCTGGATGGATGACGGCAACCGCAACGGTCCAATACATGCATGTGTCGCCAGAATCATCGAAGAGAAATGGGCATCCATGACTTCAGACGGAATCATTGTTGAGCGACCAGCACAAGCAGGCCTTTGTGTGTCCGTGTATGATGCAATGCAGGTCCGACCGGGCCGTCTACGACCTGGTGCTTACCTTCTTGGCCTTACAACCATTGTGCTACAGCTACTCGTGGCCGCGATTCCGTGTTTCCTATTTGGAGGCTGGGCAATCCTGCTAGTCACGGTTGTAGGGACCGTCTTGGCCCTTTTTAATGGTAGCCTCTCGCAGTGGGCAAAGGAGAAATGGGCCTGTCGGAGGAACACTTCCAAGACCGTCGTCCTGACTAAGGGCAACGGCAGTCAGCATGCTATTGTGGTCGTTGGGTGTGGATTAGGCTTTGACCTCGAGGATCTGGCCGCAGGGCCTGTGAACGTCAATGTTTCCACGTCTAATATGACGCGGATCACAATCATCGGACTAGCTACGTGCTGGATTCTCCTGCTCATCACCGCTGCAGGCATTCAAGAAAACACCTGGTTCCTTCTTGCTGTTGGAGGCATCGGAATCATCCAGAACATCTTTGTTGCCGGTCGAAGCCGCCGCCCGGAAGACTTCGGCGTACCTCTGAAGTTTAGAACTGTTATTGGGCATCCGAAGGTTATGGATTGTTTGTTTAAGGTTGAGACCGCGCTGCCCTACGTCGGTCGCAGCATGCTCGAGACATTCTTTCCTGGCAAATTGAGAGCTGACGAGAAGGAGAAATGGGATGAACTAGAGGCCAGCGCTTCTAGTCGCGCGGAAGCCGGAACTGGAAGGATATGAGGTGCGTCTTCGTCTACTTGAGTTAGGCCATGGACAACATCATCATTGTTGAGGCCACTTCAGCTGTTCGTTTAAAGCAGGAGTTTTAGTTGATGAATGACTAGACAGAATCCCCAGGGTTTTGAATAAGATCAGACTTCCAAATCTGGCGAAAAAAGACACTGGTTCTTTCCTGCCCAATTTTTGATCCTCACGGCGAACAGCACCATTTTCGGCATCGGTCTGTTATGTACACATTTATAGTCCTCCACCCATCGCAAGAAACACATGGTGCGCGGCTTCACGAAAGCTTTCGGTCAAAGTGCTAAAATGATCTGCCATTGTCGCTACCGTAAGCGGCGCCGTCCAGCTTCTCATTGGAATGAACGTCACTGTCGTTCCCAGAGTCTGGCCATAGTGGCGGATGGCGTTCCGAATTGTCCGTAAGTCATGCAGAGATGTACAAGAAGTAGCCTCAGGGGATCTAGAAAAGCTTGACTGCGGAGTTCCTTTGCCATGCGCCAAGCTTCACAGTCGTGGCATTGCTTCCACGGTAAAACTCAGGTTTCATGTCACCCTACCATGAAAATACCTAGGTCGACATGAAATTTTGCGCTAGTAGGACGCTAGCCGTTATAGGACAATTAAGCGAGACGTTAAAGAACACCGCTTTTTCTATGTTTTTTACCTCTTTAATCTAAACCACGTTCTAAACATAGTTAAGTTAACTTAGGTAACTAGTTATAACTAGTTATAACTTACTTAATGTTGATACGGCAAAGGGAAGGTTGAATCAAGTAACGGTCGTTGCAACGAGTTGAGGTAGATGATTGATTTGATTGTGAGGGCAAGGCTGCAGCTCGCACAGACCATGTGATCACGTGATCGGCTATCTGCTTGGCTACGTACGGTGGCTCGATTCCCAACACTTAACGTGTTTAGAAGAGTGTAAGTGTGTTGCTAGGTGTGTAATAGAAGAGAATAGAAAATAATTTTCTTTGCGCACGGTTCTTTGTGTTGGGCATGAAACGCTTCACCGCTAGTCTTGTTAAGGCGGCGCTAACAAAATATGGTTAGTTCCCAAGTCGACCGAGGTATTTTCATGGTAGGATGACATGCCGACACGGTAGTTACAGCTTTTATATGTTCAAACAGACTTTACTTCATCTTCGCTTCTTTGCATTGTGATAAGCGCTCTTCGGTTCATTTCATGACACGAGATGATCCGGGTCTCCGATGCTTTCCCGACGGCCGCGCTTCGGGCTCATATAGGTAACAGTGGTGCTGGCTTTCACTTCTATTTTCCCCGTCTCCCGATCATGCAACAAAGCTATGGATCCAGAACCGAGCAAAGATGCATTTCCTTTTACCAAAAACCGTGTTCACGGTCATATGGGCATATTTATAATGGAGTGAAGATCGACAGTCTACCACGACTGTCCATGGTCCCTCTTACCTAGGTAGCACCTTGAACTGCATCTAGCCCGCGAGACAAAGGAAGCACAACCACTCAAAAACCCCAAACACGAAAGCGCAGCCCTCCACAATCCAAAAGGAAGGCTCCATTCATACCCTCCCAGATAGCAGAGGAGGCACGCAGCTAAACCCACAACAAGCTTTTTGAATACCACATAAGCATGAGCCATACATGTTTAACACCCAGCATTCGCCCACCACAAGATACATTCCTACCAGCACCATTCAACGAACCACATCATCCAGCCTTGCAACCCAGCAATGTCAACATCATCTAAATTTCCCTCTTCTTCTTCTTCTTCCCCCATCTGCGCCATAATCCTCACCTCGAGCAGCACACCCAAACGACCGCACTCCAAGCTCGTCCGCGTCCGTCCCAGCCTCTTACCCAGCACACGACCCATCCCCCTGACCTATTCCACAAGTTACACCACGCAAAACCTCTGGACATGGATCCGCGTAAAGAACGGTCTCGCATTCACATTTGTGTCCACGGAGGCCAGCGCGCCGGATGTCGAGGTGCAAATGTGGACCCAGAGCGCGACGGAAACGAAGCTCCAACTGCTGATATGGCGGACGGAGGTAGCGCGGCTGATGCGCAGAATTGAGGCTTTGGTCGAGCGGTTCATGTTGGAGGAGGGGCTGGGCACGACGGGCCTGGTGGCGTTTGACTGCGGAAAACGTGCGGATGAGGTGGTGTGCGCGAAGCTGTGGGTGGATGGGCAGAAGAAGAGTTGGACTCGCTATTTTTGGTGGGAGGTCGTGGAGGTGTGGGTGCAGGGGGAGGTTGGGTTGCATGTTCCGGTGCTGGAGATTCCTGGAGAGATTCGCAAGGCGTTGCGGTGAGCTTTGTGCGCGGGTACAAAAGCAGGCCTCAGGTAGGGCTGATCTACCGGTAGGAGCGCTTGTTGCTTTTATTGACGGACTGGCGAAAGCGTACGACACTAGTTAGACTAGCTTCACCGCTCGCTAGTTAAGATTATGCGGAGGAGTATAACATGCTTGCTAGACTGAGTTTCGACGATTAACCAGATTGTACGAGGGGCTTCCGGTGACATGTCGAGTACGTTCAAGCGAAAAGATCTGCTGGCCAACCTAAGAAACTGTGCTTGTCTCACACATGATCACGTACATCTTAACTAGAGTCCTGAATACAATAGATAGAATGGGCGATAAACACGTTAAAAATCGGATTACATTAGCTAGCTCTTGAAACAGGCACTCTTCTCATTCTTTATCCGTGACCACAAAACTCCAAATCTCCCTCCAAACCCCTCGCCCCAACCTCGCGGGTCTACGTTCTAGAATCTGCCTGATCCTTATTCTTTCATTCTCACGCGCTCTCTGCGCTTCAAGTTCTTCTTGCATCTCCGAACTTATCGCCACAGGAACCTTTATCGGCTCTTCCCTAAATGGATCTACAAAAGTACTACTTGGGCTTAGCATGGTGTCATGTTGAGCGTCCATCTCGTAGGAGTCGAGAGTATGGCGTTGAGTAGAAGGCTGGGAGATGGAACCCTCGAGCTCGATGCTGGATAGGTCTTGCATGACATAGTCTTCTGCTGTGAGATTGCGGAGGTCGACACGCCGAGTGCGCGGATGTATGTACTTGTATGAGAGGTAGAGTGTGGCGAAGAGGAAAGGCCCAATGTATGCTCCCATAACGTCGAAGGCTAGACTAACTGTAGACTTGAGATTGTCCGTCGAAGTGAGGCTGCCTTTGGCCACGAGGATGACGAGCGGTGGAATGCCGGACCATATGATGACAAAGGCGAAGCCGATGATTCCCACGTAAACGGGAAGAGGCTGCCAGCGAGACTTGAAGAGGCGCGACTTGTAGAGCGGGTGGTTACGACTAAAGATCCTCCGGGCCGCAAGTCGATCGAGCCCAGCTTTGAAGCGTAAGAATGTCACACACTGACAAAGATAAATACACGAAGTTGTACCTGTATACACTTGAGAGAGGGTGATACGGGGCTGCGAACCAGGCCTGTCGGCCAGGCCAATGAGCGATAGGAGGCCAAGTGCGGAGCAAAGCAGTATGGCTGCCAGAGGTGTGTGACCGTTGTTGGTTCGACCGAAGACATTTGCAATTTTTCTAGGAAGATACTGCTGTGAAAGCATAAAGACGCTCCGAGATGCGCCGTAGAGGCTAGTGTTTGCCGCTGTATACGCTGACACGATGAAGAATGCGTTCAATACTTTAGGCAGGCCGTGGAGCGACGATCCTTCGGCTGCGATGACAAAGGCAGATTTGGTTGGGCCGCCACTTCTTCTCCATGTTTTTGACAAATTGGGGTCGGCATAGTTGACGTTGGCCCCAGCAGCTAACATTGCGAAAGGGTAGATACTGAGTGGGACGACGTATACGAAGGACATGGTAATCGGTATATCCTTCCAGGGGTTCTTGGCTTCTCCTGCGGTCATGGCGACGAGGTCTGCTCCGGTGCACGAAAACATTGCCAACGTTATCGAAGTACTGCAAAGATCTCAGAGAGATGCAAGCAATGCAAATGACCAGTACTTACATGAAAGCAAATAGAGTACCTCCGGGCCCAGAGATGCCAAATTTCTCGTCTGATACACCGGTGAATTCGAGAGAGCTGGAATTAGTAGTATTGCGTCCAATAGGTTTCCAGTCCGGTGTAAAACCGGAAATCGTATAATCTTCCAATGCGGATTAGCATGACGCGTGTAGATTTAGGAATGATGCGCAGTAACATACTGGCAGAGTAGGATCCTTGTCGCGGTCCGCCACCTTTACCACGTTAGAACTGATGCCGCAAGCAATATACTCTGGGAGCATACCTCCAAAGTTGAGCACCACCATCATAACACAGACAAGCACCAGTAAGCTCACTTTGAACCACATGATTATCTAGAAGGGCTATGTCAATGTATAGTCTTCAGGAATGTTTCTAAGCGACTCACTCGCTCGATTTTGCCGTAGAGCTGATGCGACGTGAGCCAACGTGCTTTGCATTTGCGGATATTTGACTTACCTTGACACCAAGACAGTGCGACAAAGTCGTTAAGGCGATGAAAGCGATATTGATAGCAGTCTCTTCACCAATCGAATGCGGTTTCGGATCGTTCTTCAGAAGGACTGTTAGCTCGGCTGAGAATGTGTTAGATGATAGCAGGCACAGGATGAATTGGATGATTTGCTCTAACATGAGAGTGCGGTGAGAGTTGCCATTGTGCAGATTTTGGCAATTCTAGTACATGGTTAGTAACGAAGTTGTAAATCATGGAGCTGTCACATGCCCATATAGTGCCGCGACGGTGAAACCGCATGCCGGATCCAAGAACGTGTGAGGCAGATCGATGAGGGCGCCTGTCAGTGGTCGGCACGCCACCATCTCAGTTATGGTGTACAAAGCGCAGGCAACGATTCCCCCAGCAACAACATAACTAACCGCTGCGCCTAGTGAGCCAGTGGTAGCTATGAGTGCGCCGGAGGTGACGAATATTCCTGCTCCGACGCAGCCGGAAATACCAATGCCTGCAAGGTCAGCAACAAGACCACCAGGAAAGACCTGCTGGACGATTTACCTGCTAGCTGTGGCCTACTGAGAACTCGATCAAGATGCTCGGAATGTGTCACGTAATATGGTGAACGATCTAGTGGACGCAGTTCGTCGTCCATGACGGGCCGAGACCGAGCAAGAAGTTAGCAGGACAGTGAGACCGGAAACGGCGTGCATTCAGCCAGCGGGTGTGAGGGTACTTTACGAGCTTCTGTGTTGGACTGAAACTGCGGATGGATCAGGGGTCTCTACGAGAAGCCTGCGTGTTGCGCCAGGCTGCTATTTGGGCATCTTCGGGTACACTTGCCAAGGCGCATCTTGGAGGGCTTAGACAACACTGCAGTCTGCCTCTTCGTCCGCCTTTCCCGCTTGTCTCCTAGAGGATCGACCACAGTACTGGACGGACCTGGGCTTCGAAAACTAGATGTGGTGGCACACGACTTGGCTTGATCATGATTGGCCGAAAACGCAGGATTTCGCCCAGAGATAGTAACCAAGGCTGCGCATCGCAGATGCGAGGTCGCCAAATATTGCTAGAAACGCCACGAGATAAAAAGCTATTGGTCCGCGAGGGTGATGCATCTCACAGCCCCCGCCTTGCGCTTTCTCGGTGTACGCTTTAAGCTACGTGGCGTAGGGGCCAAAAAACGTATAGGTGCTGATTGGAACATTTGACTCATGTGGAGCGGTCCTAGATATGGACCGCCTGGCGTGACACTATCAGGCTTACGTTGATAACTTACAGCTGATAGCCGCTCACCGGATTCGGATATGAACACGACACAAGCTGACACCTTCGGTGGAGACAGCTGCACTCTTCCCGCTCCAAGCAAATAACGGTAGGGCCTCACAGGCATCATGGTCTGAACAACAAAGGGCCACCCCAGAAAGCTGCGATGATAGTCTCATTTGACGCGCGCCGAAAATGTCTATATCAAGCAGTTTCTTGCAACCTTCCGCGCGCCGTTTCTCCTTGGCCGACGAAAGATTTCCGGTGTTGACCCCAACGTCTGTTTCGGCGTCAGAAAGCCGATTACAACGGCCGGCGCAGCCCATGTTCCTGAAGACACACGACGTCGCAACATCAGTGTCGTCATCGGGATGGATAGCCGCATCTTCATCCGATCAAATACGGTTGTACAACGTGAGAGAGGCCATAGGAGAGGGCAGCAGAAACCGGAAAATCCCACCCGTGCGTACTTTGTCTATTGCGCTGGCCAAAAACGAGGAATTTCGAGCAATCGCCTTGTCGGAGGATCTACTTGCCGTCATCACCCATGACCGACTCCTTGTATATGATGAGTACCGCACGAGCCCTGATCTCGCCCGCAACCGGCTCGACAGTCGATCCATAAGCCAAACCCAAACTTGGACTCCCAAGTCGGTCGCAATTTTGCAAACTGGTACCGCCTCCGAAGGAGCGATGGCGAGCATAGCTGTGGGCGGAGAAGGCGAAAATGGGGTAAAAGTCTTCAAGTATATGTACACTTCAGGTTGGAATGCCGAGAACGACCGCCCGATTTTGAGATGCCCGCAGAATAACGGTGCAATCAAGGTTGTTGGTTTCTCGCCACCTCGCAGTGACGCCATCTCTGTCTCGATGGTATTCGCTCTGACGACCGGGAATCGTTTGTTCTGTTGGGCCGTCGGTGGAAGTTTGGGGCCGAGCGGGGGCAGTTTGAATCCTTGTTGGCATTTCGACTGCAACTCGACCAGCAACGAGCGTGTGAGTGACATGTATTGGTGTGCTGTCCAACGCTAATTTATGGCAGACCTATCGCGACGAGATAACGTCTGCAGCTTTCATCGTCTCCCCAACCGGCAGCCCTTACATACTCTGCACGGTAGAAAATCGGCCGGGATCCCACCTTCACTCGACTTTCATCGTCGCAATCGATGTCCACGGCAGGAACCCGTATATGGTTCGCCAGGGGATGAAGCCGATACCCGATACCGTAGTTGGCCCCAGTGTTCTCACCGGAATAGCGTCCTCTTCCGGTCGATTCCTTGTGGTAATGGAGAAAGGAAAGAAGAGTGGCAACATGAAGCTTTTGACAGTCCAAGGCGCGCCTGATGGCGGGTTGACATGTGTTGCTGCTCAAATGCAGACATGGGAGGCAAAGTTGCAAGGCAGTGGTACCGACACGTCCACCATATCGATGTCTATACGAGAAGAACAAGGGATCCTCGAGATCATCGCGGTCGATGGGCGCGGGCATGTCGTTAGTTCGAAGGTTAGAGTCCCGGGATTGACAGCATTTCAACCTGCATACCGGTATCCAAGGTCTCCCAGAAGCCCGACTTCGGTTGAGCTCCAGCAGAACGTAATCATGCGTGAGTTGTCGTCCGACGAAAGTAGCCGGGCCTCCATCGCGACTTCTCATCATGCCACAGATCGCCGCGACATCATTCCGGGCTGAAGCATCGCCTATGCCTTGGGCGACAACAAGAGAGACAAAAGTTGATAGTGCAGGCTCTAGCAGGAAGTGATTGTAATTTGCAAGGCAGGGCTGTTGATGCCACGAAGCATCAGATTGGAAGGACGATTTGGGAGGGGCTGTCTAGCGCAAGCTGACTAATCATCCTCACCAAAGCGTCGCAGACTTCACCATCTCCACATCTCGATCTTCGCCACCTGATAAACATCAGCGCAAACGAGTTTTACGTCGCAAGTGTTCTCAGGCTTCACGAGATTACCAGAGCGAAAGACGATTCCTAACTTAGTCGCGTCTCCATTCTAGCCGCCATCGGTTCGACATGTCCGAAACCATGCAAGAGGCTGCTACGGATTTGAAGACATGAGCATGTTTTGGTCATGAACGGCCTTGAGGCAGGGAAGGAGTATCAGCAGACTTGAGCAGAAGTGTGGCCACGCTTATTGCCTCCAAAGAGCAGGGTACGATATACAGGCAACCGCCGCCAGCGTCCATGTCAATTCGCAGTCACGCGCTTTCCGCAAAGGCAAGGAACGGGAACAGCATGTGGGATGACGCGTGTGGAATGATTTCAGACCTCTCGATCTCCTCTGGCTCGTTAAACCACACTCCACCCGCGCATATTTTTCCTAGATTACGCCCTGCTCCCTATCAGGACTATCTATCAGCCTTTTTACTCTAATTGGCAGTTCGGATAAACCCGTCCTACCTACATACTGCTTCTACAACTGCCTAACACATCTCGAGCTACAAGCCCCTTCGCCATCAGCAAGAAAGCCACCACCAACATCACCAGGTCCACGACCGAACATCTTCCAAGCAACCCTCATGCTCACCACCCATCTCTCAATCCTCACCGCACTCCTCCTGCGGCCCACCCTAAGCGCCCCCTACCCACCCTCCAACACAACCCTCCCCCCCAACCTAACAATCTGCAACTCCACCAACCTCTCCCTCTGCCCAAACAACCTCACGACCCCGAATCTATCCCCACCAGAAAACATATGCCGCACCATCTACCCGACCACCCTCTCCATCCTCAACTCCCGCTACCCAAACTACGCAGACACACGTCTCCATTCCACCACGCAATTCTTCATGCTCCGCCGCCAAACCAGCCGCCCTACCAGCCCCGGCGAAATCGAAACAAGAATCCAATTCCACGGCCTCCCCACTTCCTCATCCAACACCTCCTGCCGCCTCGAATTCGTTCTGCCGCAGGAGAAGCTCGAACGCATTGCAGGCCCGAACCCGAGTTTCGCCGTCTATCGCGTCGATGCCTTACCGCAGGGTGTGGCCGCCACGTGGGATTCTGCGCGGGGGTACAGGGAGCATGGGGTCTGGTTTGGGGCTGTGAATGGGGAGCTGGAGGCGCTGCGGCGCACGAGGCAAGGGGTGGGTGTTGCGGCTGTGAATCAGACGGCTTGTAATGAGACGATGGCGTTTCATATGGGCATGTTGTATGATAGTTTGGTGGAGCCGAATTTTTGGTCGTTTGCGAATGTGGCGCCGCCCGCGTGGCCGGTGCAAGGTTGGAGGATTGTGTGGGGGTGTTGAGGGGGAGGGGGAGGGGGTTGGATGGGGTCTGGTGGTGGTGGTGTACGGTACCTACGGCTTGAAGCGTACGGAGGATGGTAATAGCAAGCAGTTTTGATTGGTGTTCTGTCGCGGTCAAAGACTAGGTGTGGGAGAGCTAAGAGGTTATAACATAATCATTCCGATAAATTCTATTATCGAGTAGTATTTGCACAACTATAGTATAACCCTCACTGTTAACCAAGTAGTACTGAATAACCTATGGAAAATTAGATTAAAAACTACTGACAGAACACAAATAGCATAGTTAGTTAATGTTGTTATTTAACATTAGTGACACAACTCAAACTAGCATGTGTAACAAATTGGGTATACAGTATCAATCACATATACAAGGTGGGTTCAATCTAGAAACTATACTCTGGCGGAGGATCCCAATCCGTCGATGGCGGCGGCGCCCTATGACTCGAATCAAGCTCATAGCCCGCCTCTAGCAGTTGGCCAGCATGATGAAACAGATCCGTTTCTGAAGCGTGTGCCATGGGATCGCGCTCCTGATATGCCGGTCTAGGCTCGGCTTCGGTGCTAAGCTCTGCCAGAAGTGGTGCAGCCGGGTCTTGCCAGGAAGTAACGACTTGGACGGGTTGGGTACAGGCGATATCGTGGATTTCTCTGTCCGCACAAGCGCTCCACAGTTCGATTTGGAGTTCGTACTCGAGATTGCAGCCATAGCTCGTGAAGCTGGGTATGATCCTATAATCGTTTGCGAGTTCGACGTCTGCTACGTGTAGCACGGACATTCCATCGTAGAGCGGCTCGCCGTTGTCGGTGTCGAATTTCTTGTCGCAAAGAACGATGGTGTCCTTTTCCGAATGCAGAACTTCTTCGCCGTGTCGATACAGGCTGCAGATGAAGGTGGTGAAAGTAGCGATGAGTTGGACCTTGAGTCTTCGCAGAAACAGGTCTGGTGGGTTAGGAAGCGATGCCGAGCGCTTGAGATGCTGGACGGTGATGATGGCGGGGACTCGCTCTCCTATCACTAAAACCCTTGGAGGCGTGGCGAAGAGATTGAACGTGACGTAGGGCACCTCAGCGTAGCTCTCGAGACCAAGAAATAATTCCTTCTCCACTAATTTGTCCCTGAACTTGCTGAGCTTGCTGTTCTGTTCGTAGTCTGGGAAGAGCTTGCGGGTGCGGATGAATTTTTGCCGATTGTAATGTGAGGGCAGTCTAACGCCGAAGTTTAGGTCCGGTTGGAGGAGGGCGGGATGGAAAGGAGGCGCTGGCGGTGTGTATTGGAGGCTTTGATAGCGTTTGGTGGGTTTCCTACCTGGTGTGATAAACTCGAGACATGCTTCCAGTTCGTATATGATCTGGGGCGCTAGAGGGATTTGGGTGGCGACCAGCCTAAAGCAAGTAGGTGGTAAGGGAAAGCCTGGTGAGTGCTGGAATCGTGGATGATTGTAGTAGTCTCCGGAGTACCGCCATACCCTATCCGCAGGCGGTGGTATGGTTACATTTGAGGGGAATATGAAGGAAAAGGGAAATTGCACCTTTCCATCATCCGTGGCGTCCTGGCACAGGAGTTGAAAGCCGTTGCCCGCATCCGAGAGGACGAAGAGGTCGAATGATTCCTGAAACAGGTTGACTCTTATGTCTTTTTCACGGGGTTCACGAAGGTTGGAGAAGCCTTTTAAACGGATGCCGATGCGGGCAGGCTGGAAGGTAGTTGCGACGCACAGGGTTCCCTCCACCCGATCCCCAGACGTATAGAAAGCCGGTGGACCGAGCAGACGGATGGATATCGGGTCGTCTTTTTGTTTGGCTCGAGTCCTGGATGAAGGTATCTTGACGGTCATGGCTGAGAGTCAATGAGGGAGGTTGATGGCTTTGTTGACGATGGAAAAGGGAGTGGCAAGGTCCAGAGCTGTGCGCAGATAGTGTACTCGCCCACCCTGCGCCACTTCCCTGCGCCTGGGCATACTTAATATATGACAAGGTCCGCATGCGGGGTGCAAGCCGAAGTGTCCTCTTGGTATACCAGCCTGGTGTTTCTTCATTCGTCGTCTACACATGGGTGTCGGTGGCGGGCGATGCTCATTGGTGGTGTTGGCGGCCAGGGTCTTGCCGTCATCGATGCGGGTGCGGGTGTGGGTGTGGGCGCGATTCGCGACTTTTTTGCACATGCAGTATCAGTACCGGCACCGCAACCGACAGCTTTGTCCACACCACAACACAACACAACACAACACAACACCACAACCACGGCAATGGCCTCCAACTACAGCTGCATCGCCTGCTCGAGGGCCCTGGCAAGGTCTTCGTTTGCTCGTGTCCAGGTATACCGCCCGCTGCCTGCAATTTCCAGCTCCGTAGTAACCGGCCTAGCGAACGAATCAAGCGTCCCTCCGAACGAATAGAGCGTCTCTACGCCAGGCGCAGAGATCATTGTCGACCACCGCAGGAATAGCCGCCGGCGACAAGGTGCGCGAAAAGGCGCCCTTGACGACCGACACCTACACCGCATACGGCGCAACGCTAAACCTGATCAACGAGTGCGCCAGACCGGGCGGATACACGATACCGCAGGCGCTGGAGAAGAAGGGCGAGATACCGGTGGACGAGAATGGCGTGCATGTGGGCGTGGGCGAGGGCTGGTGGTATGAGGGTGAGTCTTGCGACGAGGACCACCACACCGGCATTCACTAATCATCATCGTCTTGTGCGCAGCCCTCGGACTCACGCCCACGTTCTTCAACTGGTCGCAAATCACCTTCCTCCACATGTACATGCTGCAGGTCCGCTTCCGCATGCTGCCCCAAACCCACGCCCCCATCTGGATCCAGCACCTCACCAATAACGCCTTCTGGGCCGCCGAAGACCGGCTCGTCGTATGGCACAAGTTCAACACCGAATCGATGCGTCAGAAAAAGCTGAAGGAACTGTTCGCCCAGTGGCGCGCCGTACTCCTGTCGTACGACGAGGGGCTCGTCAAGGGCGACGCTATGATGGCGGCTGCCATCTGGAGGAACGTGCTTGGCGCCAAGGACGACGTCGACTTTGAAAAGCTCGCGCAGATCGTGGGATACATGAGGAGGGAACTCAAGCGACTTGAAAACGCGACCGATGAAGAGGTAATACAAGGGGATTGGACGTTTAGCGGTGTCCCGGGCGAGGAAGCGAACCTTGTGAGAATGCCGAGCAGGCTCATGCTCAGCGAGACTGTGAAGATATAAGTCACGGAAGCAAGACCGTTACGAGTTAGGGGAAGAGATGGGAAATGTAACACTCGTGTATTATGAAGCAGATGCTAGGCCATGAAATACCAAACCCTTCTATTTACTAATTACCAAGCAAAAGAACCTCAAACTCCTAGTGTCCACTCACCAACAACACCAACACGAAAAACAGGACAAAGACTCGAAAAGTATAGGTATACAAGAAAAGATGCCTATAAATACAAACAAGTTACCAGTTGGATAAACCCTACCCACACTAACCCCCTCCAAACACATCCCTTCATCACGATCTCGTCCAGTCCACCTCTGATCCCACTCCTTAACTGTACAAAATATATACTGGTTCATATTTAAGGAACTAAAACGAGAGCAGGATTCAAACACGCAAAAGTCGACAGTAACGGCACGCATACCAGCAACATCAGATAAAGCACCGACATGCGTTTAGAAAATAACTCCATGATCGTTAGACTTCAAAAAAAAAAGAACAAGAACAAAAAGGGTCTGGCTAAGAAAGACGAATTACGGGTAAAGCTAAAGTACGGTAAAGTGATCATAGCATGTGTGGCAAAGTAAACCAAGAATTAATTGCGACATGATTATGACTCCCAAAACGCCGTGCGAATTAATGATTAGGGATTAGACCGTTCATCAAAAGATGAATGATGCGCTTAATGGCCTCCAGTGGTAGGTAGCTAAAAAAAAAAGGGCTGTTAGTGAACACGTCCAGAATGAACATGAAAAAAAAAAGAGACTTACGCCGAGGTAGACCTTGAAAGAGTCGTAAATGAGCCATTGGAACGCAGTCAGGGTACCAATCATGACGATACGAACAGGGAGTCCGTTCCATAGCCCCGTGAACCCGATCTTGCCATATATCCGACCAATAGCCTGGACCGCACCCTCGCCAGTCTTGCGGTCACTGTTGAGTTTTGACACCATGACATCTGATTTGTCGTTAGCTTCACCTCACACTCCCGTCTCCTTGTATATAACGTACCTGCGGGATGCGAAACTACGGCACATCCAACACCGGCAATGTAGCCACCGAGGAAGCTCACACCCGTCTGCTGCAAGCTATTGAACTGTTCCTTCGGTTTGCCAAGGAATTTGTAAATCTGCGAGACCGTCTCTTCAAACGTCGCAAACTTCACCATAGTATATGGGATTTGACGCGCCCACAGCGGGTACAAACCCTTGTACAGTCCACCCACACCCTCGTCCTTGATAACCTTTGCCCAGCCCTCCCTCAATGTATGCGCGAACGGCGGCAGGGTAGTCTGCATGCGGACCTTGATGGCCTCCATAGGACAGAGGGCGATGTCGGCAAGGAACTCGGCAGAAGCGGAGGCGGCCAGGTAGACGATTTGTTTAGGGGCGCCGGGCGCGAGCTTGTCGCCGTAGAGGTACTTGAAGACTTCATAGAAGCCGTATTTGCCCGCCCCTTGCATGCTGTAGCCGATGAAGGTTGGTGTCCAACCAAAGAAGACGCCGCGGAGTCCTTCTTTGGAGTAGATCATCTTCCACGCTTGCGAATTGGATTTGTAGAGCGAGGAGTCGACTTGGCGGCGGCATTTCACCTGGAAAGATTCAATGTCAGCGTTATCAGTCCTGGAGCCCGGCTCCTGGAAACCTTGTTCGCTTCCTACAAGCCGATCCATCCATGCCATTCAAAGTCGTATACTCACCAAATCCAATGGCGTGACCATAGTATGCGTGGGCCCACAAGCAATAATACCACCCATAGTACACGCCGCAAAGTAGCTACCAGAGAAGAGCTCAATCTTCCTCTGCGGCTTCATCGCCTCCAATTTGTTCGCCATTGTGTATTCTTGTCAATCGCAGATCCTTCTCTTCTTTCTGTGCTGTGGTAGCTTTTTCGATTCGCGCGTAACTGGACGACAGAGGATCCGGAGCAAGCACCTGAGGGGAGCGAAAAGGAGAAGACGGGAGCAATCAAATTGCGAAAAAGCCAAAAGGTATACGCGAGAAAACTGGAAAGCAAAGCTAGAAGCTGTCAAGATTGGTGGGAGGGGGGACTCACGGGTTATGACGGCGCGGGCAGCTTGTCCGCTGCTTCCGTGAGTATGACGTCAGCCTCGCGCTTCTGCGCTAACCCCGCTAACGTGAAAGCTTATCGATTTGCAGAGCACGATCAGCATTTGATCGCAGCAACAACACTTTAGGATCGTGACTTCTTGGATTGGTTACGCATTCGCCATTTTGCGGAGAATAGCCTCGACAGACTTTTGAAGTACACTTCGACTCGCTCTTCCGCACACAGCAAGCATGCCGCACAACAAGACACGAGGAATCAAGCAATGTTCGCAAAAGAGCACATGCACACTCTATCATGAAGATAACCAAACCCACAAAGTGGCATGTTATCAATGTACCGATTCCTTACCATGCATAAAACCCTTGTCTTTCGAGTACGCCCAAGCACCCTCGCTATGCCGTCCATGTATGACAGTAGAGACCGTGATAGAGGGCCAAAGCCGCAAACGCCGATACCATGATACGCCAGAGTCCGGACTGCGTTCCAGTCCAAGCATTATCCTGTCCCGCAAAAACTCCGCGCAAAAACTCTGAATACAGTACGAGCTGGCCAATGACACTCCTGAGGGCCTGAAGGTCATAGCAGATCTGGATGTTCGTCAACCTCGCAGTTTCGTATTTGTCCAAGTCGAAGAGGCAGACGCGCCGACTCGGAGGACAAATTACCCGCGACGCCATCGCCGTTCGGTTCTCATGCCTCAATCTCATGAATTTCCTCCACATCAGACTCGCTACCAAACTCAGATTCGTAGAGATCGCCCGTTGACAGGCCATCGTCCTGGGCCCAGGTTGCCAACCTGGGCTCGATTTCGTTCTGCCACTGATAGATACGAGCCGCATCATTAATGTCATCTTTGTACTGGTCCATGTCCGGGTCCTCGCTCTGGGTCAGGTCAAAGAGCTGCCCAATGAGTACATGGAAGGTGGCAATGAGCGGATTCATGTGCGATCTCAACATCCCAGCATCCTTCTCGTATATGATGCGGTTGATCATTTCCTCCACTAGGTCACGGAGAGTCTTCCACTTCACCTGCATGGTGTCCCGAGGCCATCCTTGAGAGGTGTACAAGTCGCGTAGGAACTCATGTGCACCCTGCCGAACACTGTCCAGCGGATGAAAGAGCAGAGGGATTGCGTATACGCGGGCCTTCAACATAGCCCAAGAAAAGAACACGTAGCGGTGTTTTTGTTGGAAAACCGCCTCGTTTTCGGCCCTGACCAGACCAGCAAAGAACTGAAGAACAGCGATGCCTCCTGGCGAACGTTCCTCTTCGGTCCGCTTCTGTGATGCAAACTCCTTCGCAACCGTGTTGACGACTCTGGTAACATTTTCCACGACGGGAGAGGCCTCACAGAATGACAGCCCGGCCCTTATGTATGCGTCGCACAAGGGAGGGTCAAGTAACGCGATGCCATCCACGATGGTCTTGAATAAGTTGATCTGAGCCTGCACATCCGGCCATTCGAGCAACGACCTGACCATGTGTCCAGGATAGAAGTTGTCCACTTTGGATTGGTCAAACATCTCCAGGACTTTGTCCAGGACCGCAATGGCCTTGAGATCATGATTCCAGTAAAACAGTAACTGTCTCTCCCGATTTGTCAATGGGAACTTCATGGACTCTCGGTCGAGAGTAGCTTGGCGATCATCGCTCTGGCCCAGGGGAACAGGTGGCAGGCCGGTATCCATCCTGGAGAGCAACGCAGACACAAATCCAATCAACCTGTTGTAGATACCTATCCTCTTGCTCAAAATTCGCCACAGCTCAGGATAATCATCCTGAAATTGCTTGTGTACGTGCATCGAAAACAACTGGAAACAGAAACTCAGGAAACCGCGGTCCAGAAGCACGGCGGTCTCGGCATGACCCATGTCCGCGATCTGAGTCAGTGTGAGGTAGAGATCGTCCCAACCACGAATGCTCAAGTAACTTTCGTCTACAATCTGCCGCAATCTGACGATGACGGCAGTGAGGATTCCCTCCAGTGGTGCGGAAGAGTCGAGATCCATTTCGTTATCAGTGCATTCCGAGCCATACAAAGCAGGTTCCTTCTCCCGTAGAACTTTGAGACAATCGATGAAGAAGCTGCGTATCTGCGACCGGACTTTGGAGTGCGGGCAACGCAAAAGCGTGTTGAGAAGGGCCGACTCGTCGCTAGCAAGGAACCTGAGAACAATGCTGCAGCATATCGAGCATGGCAGGACTGAGCGACGAAGCTGAAGCAGGGTTTCGGCGAAGATATCGGGGGTCGTGTGACGCCATACGATATGGCCAAGATGTGTGAGCACAGTGTGCAGAGAATGAGTTTCCTGATAGCTAGTCAGTATACAGCCAAATATTGGGGACGCTTTGCCTTCTGTGGAGAAAAGATCTCATGTAGTAATACGTACTTGTGAATGCTCCTCGGAACAAGACCCATGGTTGATGGTGCGCGACATGACGTGAAGCTGCCGCAAAAACTTCGTGTGGTTTGAATCGAATAGACAATACTCTCGAATCAAGAGCTCATTGTTGATATCGACCTCTTTCTCCAGATCTTTCGGCATGGGGACTTTCAGCGTCTGCCCGTCCGTGCGTGTAACCCATTGCTGCTGGTCTTCGTCGACAGCTGCCCGGCGCTGATAGAACAGCATATATGCGGAATATTGCTTGGGGACTCGGTGGTAGGCAGTCTCCTCTGTGAAACCTCCAAAAGCCCGGTATGCAATGTCCATCGGGTCAAAGGGCCCAACATTACTGTCATCAAATTCGACCCAGGTTGGTGTCGCGTTACCTGTTGGACATGGTCGCTCCCGGATGTAAGAATAGTAATGCCCGTGCTCGCAGGTGCCAGTGTGTACCAGCACCCCGACGAGGTCGAATATGTCTTCCTTCTGCGGTTGGCCGGAATCGCCAAGATGGTCCACATGGTACGCGCTCATATCGATGGACGACGGAAACTCGAAATGATCGTAAACCTTTCTCCGGCTGAAATTCTCAAGGTCAAACTCAAAGCGCTTCAGATGGAAGATCAGATTGTCTGGCACATCCTTGAAGCAGGTTCTGGGATGGTTAGCTTTGTCTGTTCAAGAGTGAGGGCAAGACATACCGCTTTACAGCATCGACGTATTTGCCGCCGCACGACTCGCACTTGTATTTGTTGTCACCTTCCATGACATCACCCCTAACAAAAGCCTGAAGGCTCTCCTGGAGAGTGGACTTGCCCTGGACGTCGCACTGCACAGCAAAGAAGGGCTCCACTCGCTCAGAGACGTGTTCGCACTCCATCGACTTGATCTGGTTGAGAGTTTGTCCTCCATAGAATGAACGGAACCGCTGTTTTTGTTCATCCTTGATGAGCTGACGTTCCCATTGGTCAAAGAGGGAATTGAAGAATTCGTCGGCGTCCATCTGAATGCTGATGTCAATTGGCATGAAGTCCGAGTTCTTTACACATGCTGCGAAGTCGCGTGGATCCGTTGATTTGCGAAAGGAGTGCTGCATGTGCGTGAAAAGTCTCTGCGTTTCGAGAAGGAGCTTCTGAGAGCCGGTAGCTTCCTGTAGCTGCAAGTCCAGAATGAACTTACGGAAGTTCAGGTTCATGAAGAGTTGAGTCAGGAGCGAGTTTGCATAACAAATGGCGCGCGGGTTATATAGACCGACATAGCCCGTGCCGGAGCGTATTTCCATGGAACGGTCCACGGAGATGGTAGCCAATACTGGTCCACTCTCTTCAGTCTCTACTTCTTCAGCAAGCTGAAGCAGAGTATTATACGTGCCGCAGTCGTCGACCAACGCGAGCATCAGATCGTAAAGTTCGTGCCTTGTGTGTGTCTCCAGTACTGGGATAGTGGCCAATCCAGCTTCGGCAGAAGAGGTGCTGTTCCATGTCAGTAAATCAAGAATGCATAAATGGTGGGCAATGTGTCTAAACAGTTTGCGCAACTTGCCTTTTCGTGAAGATGTACTTCTTGAAAATCTGCTCCATCAAATTGCCAGTGTTGAGGGGCTTCTTGAAGGACTTGAGTGAGAGAATGCAGTACAGAAGAAGCTTCGTAAAACCAAGGACGACATGATCGGTCTCGTCCCTGCCTACAAACTCCTGATGCTTGTGATTCAGGAGCAGATCACTCCACTGTGTCAAGCACGATCTGAGGGACTCTTCAGTACGTTCGTATTCGTCCTTGGCGCGGAAGACATGCTCAGCGATTCCAAACAGTTGTTGAGACTGCCTGGGGTGGCGGATAGAGTCCGGAAGGATGGCGGATATGACTTTCCAGAAACGCGTTGCAATCTCGCCTTTGGTAAGGGGACATGTTGACGGAAGATCTCCCCCACATACAGAAGCAATCTTTCTTGCGATTTGTTCGCGTATCGCTGGTCTTCCGCTATGAAGAAGCAGAATTTGGTGCAGGCGTGGCATATCTGGATTCTTGACGAAAGCTTCCCATATGGCCCGAGAGTGAAGCGATGCTTCTAGAATCACACCGTAACAATCTTCGATAACAGAAGCCTCTTCGCCCGTTTCGAGTGCTACTGACAGAATCGTCACGAAGCGATCCGCAAGCCGACCTCCGTCAGAGAAGTAATTTACCGATGTGTCAGGAGAGGGGCGTTCTGCTTAGAATGAGACGTTGGCTATGGTACAAGAGGTGTCAGCACGGTACTTACCTCGAAGAAACTCCAACAGGACGTTCACCAGCACCGCCGCTAACTGTAGTTCTTGAAAGCTAGATATAGTATCTGCAATTACTCTGGGGTCGAGAAGAGCTTCATCGAGGTGATATATGGCGTTACTCAGGAATTCGTCGTTCAGGTTTGACTGCTTGCTGGTAAGCGTGACACCCCAAATGATATTGCGCTTGTTCAACTCACGTTGCGTATTTGCTCTCGTAGCCGGGATTGGAGGGCCAGAGCCGCATATCTTGCCTGGTAGAATTTCCCAGGTGGGAAAAGGTCATCTGTCCGCGCGTCACCAGTCATGACACCATCCGCGAAAGAATTTCTCGCTGGAAAGAAAGTCAAATAATCAAAAAGCTGGAGCAAATCAGCATTACGAAAGAATAAGCCGGATTTCAGACATACCAATTGACTCATGGTATCCTCTGAGTCCATCAAGGAAAACAGTTGATCGAAATACTTGACCACGGTGGATTCGAAGACAGAAGACCCCGTGATCACTCCTGAGAGCGGACGTGTGACTTCGGCCTCCGGCGCTCTCTGCACGAGAAGTTGCCCGCCAAAATCAACGTCACTTATCTTCTTGTTCGCCTGGTCTATAACGTTCAACCTGTGGCCTTTAGCGAAGAGGTTAATCTTGCTATATCCCGATGCATGACACAATCTCCGATACAGATCGTCCACGGTATGCTCTGCGGCCATCGTTACGACCTGCCTCTCGTTGCCGCACTGATACCGGATTGCTATGGCATCTCCGTAGGGTACATTTGGTTGCTCGACTTTGGAGTCGTTTCTTCGACCACGGTTGAACTCTGGCTTCTGGCGAATCTTGTCCAGCAGCAGCTTCTGAAAAAATATTATCCTGCGACACCGGCCTTCATGTTCGCGTATTGCCTGATCTAATAGTTCAGCGTCCATGTTCTCCGGATCCATGTCGCTCGCTGATGCCTCTCGGACAGTTTCGCACGCGGATTGCATCTCCTGCAAGCACTTCTCGACGAGAACGACGTGGGCGATTTCAACATCTTCCAACGTGACGCCGTCATGTTCGTTAACTTCCGTATAGCGAGCTGCAAGAAGTCGAGCCGCACGGTCTTGAATAATAACTTCTGGTGAAGACAAAGCCATCGACCAAAGCACGTCAGCACCGGGTATATGCAACACGGATTCCTCTCCTTGTTTGGTCGCCACGAGCTCTCGGGTCTTCGGGAAGTTGTAATTCGCGATGAAATCCAACATGGCAGGCGTGTAGAGCCTGGGGGCCATCTGTGGCACATAGGAAGACACTAGTTGTTTGCAATAGTCGTTCTCAGGAGCGAATTTGATCGTCTGTAGTAGCTGCGCCCATGCCAAATCCCGGGCGTTATTTGAAAGCGCATGCAGACCTACCGTGTGGTCCCATAGCGCTTCATAAAGCTCGGCGGGCATAGCAGGTGCCCCGTGGCAAATGATAAGCGCGAGAAGCTCGAGCCTATAACGAAGAGCTAACATCTGATATGGAGATGCCTCGGTGCTCTTCTTAGTCCGAACAAGCCATGGTATTTCTCCGAGAATCTCCGTTATGATATCCTGGTTTTCTTGGAAAAACAAGCCGTCTACTGAACCAAGCGTCCACAGGACTTTCACACTCCCAGTGGCCTTTGGCAAGTGGCTACTGATGTGTGCTGCACAGTCGAGATAGATGGTACGGCGCTCATCGTCCTGGATACGAGGAGCAAGAGATTTGAGATGGTCGATGGCCTCATTGTGCAAGTCCAACATGTCTTTGTCTGTCCCTCCCTGAGGAAATGTATCGCAAATCATTCGAATGCAGACATTCCATGGCCGTGCGGAAAACTCATGTGAGACCCAGTCGGCAGATGATACCATTTCCATAAGCCTCGTACTTATTTCCCGGAGAAATCGTAAGATTTCCATCGTATAACTCGCGATAGGCGTCTCGTAGAGCTTGGTACAGAGGTACAGATGATCGGAAGGCCTCATAAGGGGGACAATCTGCCGAAGCATGGCCATGGTTGCCGTGACCACGCGAGGGTCAGGATTCGAGGCAACAGTGTTCCAAACAGCGTCTGCTGTGCTATCCGACCAACGATGGGTTACTACCAAAAAGCCAACAATGTTCCCACTACGTGTGATGAGCTGGGGATGCGAATCCACACTGATAATGTAGTCCACAACTTTTCCCTTCATTAGAAAGTCCGCCAGGTACTGCAGGACGGGGTGCATGGCCGGCGGATCGCGATCATTATAGTGCTTCCAGAGTTCGAGAAGTCCTGCATCCATCATGGCAATGCTCATAACCCGCAAATTCATCTTGCCTTTGGTGAGATACTTACGCAGGAGCTTGAACTTCCATGCATTGGCTACTAGAGCAGGGAAAGCCTCGGGTTCTCTGCAATAGTCGTTTGGATTGATGTTACGAATGACTTCTGTAGATGAGGAAGTGGCCGGAGATTCTGAGCTCCTGACGTCGAGGAACCTGTCGACTAGGTCCGACTCGATTTTCTTGTCCCAGAAGCAGAGCTCGAACAAAAGGCCATAGAAGTAGTGGATAAGTTCCCTGGCAGTCTCGGAATCGGTCGTCCGGCCGAGGTTGAACAGATCATCCATATATTTTTCCAAGAACAGTAAAACACCACGAAAGTACTCGGGCCGGTCGTAATCGATGTCCTCAAAAGGAGTCTGGAACAGGGTGGTGCCTAATGAACTCAATATTGGCGCAGCCCAGAGAGCGAGATGGTTTTGCAGGGTCATGGGTACATGGTGGATCGCATCGTGGGCAAGGCGTAGCAGATTTTGAGCACCGTTGGCAGCTAGGAAGTCCTTCTGCAACCTATGGATCATTAGGCGTAGATCAACGGAATATTCCTTGTTGAGCATGTGGAAGGCAGGCGTCTTGTCCGGCCGAAGCACCGTATGCAGATGCCTCATATGCTTATGGCTAAGCAGCGGCAGAAGATAGATGTCATCGGGACGGGGCCGGGAGAGTAGGTGCACGTCGGCCAGTAGCAAAAAGGAGCAGAGCCTGACATAGGCACTCAGGAAGCCGTAGACGATGTCGCCCGTCCGAAGGTTCTCGTAGTGGCGGCCAAACGAAGCCCTGCGGAGTAGCACTTTGTTCACCAGCAAGGACATGTCGTCCCAGAATACGATCTTGCTGGCATAGAAGCCTTGTAGGTCCATCGAAGGATCGGGGAGGTCGGCAAGCCAGCGCGTGAGGCCTGTAAAGAAATCGAAATCAACTTCGGTGTCGGCTGTGGGTTGTTAGCATCGCAGCGCGGGAAGTGAGTATGGAGAGAGAGAGAGAGAGAGAGAGAGAGAGAGAAGTGATACGTACGTGATTGGACGTGCAGCATCAAATCGCGGACTACGGTCGAGTAGCTACTCATCTGCGCATAGGGAAATCGGCGGAAGTAGTCGTCTGCATCCATCCGCACAGCATAACCAACGACATCGTCATCGTCGTCGTCGTCGATAACCATGACGGGCGGACTCCCGGCTTCGTCTTCCGAGTCAGCAACGAGGACGGGCGACTGGTCCTGAGGGTGCTCGAGCGTGTCGTTGGCATTGCCATGGGCATCGTCTCCCGCCGGGACCGGGGACGAGGGCGGATGCGAGCGTATGGTCATCTCTACGGGCGTCTCCGGGGGCAGTGCGGCCGCGTTCTCGGGGGTCTTGGGTTCTGGGGACATGGCGCGGAGGCTGTTACTCCCGCTATGTAGGCGGGGGCGTTTGCGGGTAAAGCTGGCGTCTCCGTCTTCAATGGAGTCGCGGCGCGGCGGCGAGGCGGGGACTAGATCATGCTGCGATGTCATTTCAGCGACTGGCCGGCGGGTGAGAGGCTTCTGCGACTGTTTGGCAAGCGGCGCTCAGGTGTAGGCAGCCACAGCTTCTGCAGCCTTACTGGCAGAGACACTCGCACAGCGGCAGAGGGGATGCAGCAGGAACGGACACCATTAGCTGCAGCGACGGGCGAGAAGTCTGCTTGTATCGAATGGGGATGCTTTGATTGTCGTTGTCGGAGCGCAGAGCTGGCGACGCGTTTGTTAACCGTCAAGTAAACTACCCCCACCTCGTCATTCCAGCGCGGGTGGACCTTGCACGCTCCCGTCCACTAGTCCACAGCGGGCCTAGCCCCGACCCAGGCTCCCCACCATTGAGCCACCCCAGCACCATCTCTTTCACCTAGCGCGTCCACCTTTACTTGGGGGAAATATGCAGCTTGACCAGCGCAAGTGGCAATCACAGCTATAGGTATCAGCTGTTGAAGACCGTGTACCTACCATGCCACCCGCAACAAAACAAACCGCAAAGCCCGTCTTCAAGACCTCGTCGCCCTTCACAGAAACCAAATGGTGAGATACGCTTCCCTATGCCATACAAACAATAAATACTGATTGTCGTGCCAGGCCAGAGATATCGCACGATGACGAAGAAGTCATTCTAGCGCTGTTATGCAAGTAGGTACGAACATCATCTATCACCTATCATCAAACCTTGTACACTACCTTCTACGATACTAATAATCCACCCAGTCTCATCGCACCACTAGGCGACCACCGCCGCACCCACAACCCCTCCAAAGGCAAAAAGAAGCGGAAACGCACCACCAACACCAGTCAAACTGACTCCACCATGACCGAGATGGCATCTACACCCCCTCCACCCGAGATAGGCAACCACATCCTCGTCGGCCTCAACAGCATAACTCGGCACCTAGAAGCGCTAGCAGCACAGAACGCACCACCCGTCTACCGGACTTCCGCCGCAAACCTTGCGCAGCAAAAGAATAAACAGGCCAAGCATATTCCAAAGGCCGATGAGCAAGAGCAAGAAAAAGACCCAGGCCAGCCCACCCAACCTCCCCTAAGCATCCTTATCCTAACCCACCCCAAACCAGCCCTCTCCCCCGCCCACGCACACCTCCCCACACTCGTCCACCTATCCACTCTCAACCCCAACAACACTTCTTCATCTTCTTCCCACTCACAAACGCGCCTCATCCCCCTGCCCACTACATCAGACACCCGTCTCGCCTCCACGCTACAAATTCCACGCGTCGGCGCTTTGGCCGTGTATGCTGGCGCCCCGGGAGCGCAGGCACTGGAAGATTATGTACGAGCTCATGTGGGTGTGACGGAGTGTAAATGGATCGATGAAGCGGTGAGGGGGGAGTGGATGGGCATGTGTGTTAAGAGTGATGTTGCCGGGGGTAAGAAGGAGTAGTAAGATGCTGAGAAGGCTGGATGTTAAGATGAGGAGAATTGTTTGATCCGAAGAAAGTTGCGGAGCATGCAGGTATTATGATACAGGTTGATTGAACATAGACCCACGCCTATGTCTGCCAAGCTATCAAATAAAACAGTACATCGAAGTAAAACACGACAAAAGCGAACAAGAATACCGGACAGACCAATATTGATGCTCACAGTTGTATATCATTGTTCAGCAGCCGCACCTCCTCACCAGGTTTGAACGCTGGCAGTCCGATATACGGGCATCCATCACACCTAAACGCATCGCCCAGCGCACAATTCCCACAACTGCCCACTTTGCCTTGTACAGTAAAATCGACTTCCGCGAGGTCGTCAGTGTCTAGTTTAAGCGAATTGAGCGCTCTATCGGCGGAGGTGCGTTTAGCGGCGTCTTCGGCTTCGAGTTTCTCCTTCATGCCGCATGTACAGTCTTTGCAGGCGCGTCGCCGCTTGCCGGGTTTGGGTTGACATTCAATTGCTAGGAAGCCGTTAGTAGAGCCTCGTGAGAGAGGAAAGGGATGACGCACGTTGTATGATTGGTCGGGCCATGTCTGCTTCTGTGATAAGGTCGTCCTCATCGATCAAGTCGTCATCTTCGCCTGTGATGATGGGATCATCCAAATCGTCGCTAAAGTCCACGAAGCCAACGCCCGTGGTCTTAGCAGGCTCGGGTTGGTTGCGCTTGCCGTTCAAATTGAGCGAGTCTGAACCATCTGCGTTGACTGTGCCGTTGGTGCCATTCGTCTTCTTCTTGCCAAACTTGAGTGGTATTGACACAGGCTCCTCCTGTTGTAGCTTCACCATGCCGTCGGCGCCCTCTGTGAGTCCAGCTAAGATAGCCTCCGTCTTCTCCAAGCCCTGGAAAGCGCCAGCCTGACTCTTGAGCACCCCTCCGACCTTCATTGCGCTGACGATTTTGTTCATCACATCGCGTGCCAGTAACTTGTGGCTCTCGCGCGTTGTGCCATCAGCGTCGGCGAGGAGGAGGACGACATCGTATGTGGAGAGGGGGAGGTTAACTAGGCCGGCGGCGATGCGATCAAGCATCTGCAAGTCGGTCGAGTTACGGTCGTGAATCTCGTAGACCTGGTCTAGTCGCTCTGGGTGCGCCGCAATAGACGGCGTACCGACGAGAAGGCATCGCGGGGCCATGGTGGGGTAAGGTGACGCTGTATTGTATCTGGAGAGGTAAAGTGTGTAGTGCAAGAGGGGAAAGATGACAAGAAGTTCTCACTCAATATATGGCACGAAGTAGTGAAAGTGGCGCGCGCGGGGAACTTTTTCTAGAGGCAGTCTGCGGCGTCGGCGGAGAAAGGCAGCGGATGCAATCAGCGGGAAAGAAATCCGCGGCGATTGGTCATACGACTAAGGGCTGACATAGCTAGCACGTGACAACGAGTGGGGCCCGGCAATCGAATACTTCTTTTCACCCCAAGAAACTCTTCACAGCACCCCCAACATTCTGCAAATCAAGCAAAAACGTATCGTGACCAAACAGACTCTTCTCCTCGCCAAGCTCAATATGCGTTACATTCTTGTTCCCCGCCCGCTTCAGCGTCGTCGCAATTTCTCGCTGTTGCCAAGCCGGAAACAAAATATCGCTCGCAACGCCCATGACGAGCGCCGGGGTTTGTGCAAGAGGCTTTAGGCCAGCAACGAGATCGGCTGGCGGTTCGCTGCCGTCGGTTTGGGCGATATCATCAGTATCTACGGGCTGTTCCTTCTCTTCGTACGGCTGGTCCGGTAGCGTTAGGCTGCAGACATCGCTGCTGGTATCGGCCGTGATGGCCGCACCGTCGAGATAAGCTTGCAATTTCCCGCTGTTCGTTTTGCGCACCTCGTTAATGCGCGTGCGATGCTCTAGTCCGAGATCAAAGAGATCCATGGCCTTGGAGACGTAGAGCAAGCTGTTGGGGTCATACTCCAGACACCACTTCTCTCCCGCGTGGTCGAGATAGGTTTCGATAAGGAAGTCGGGACATAGAGCAGGTGGTCGTGAGGGGTCTGCGCGCCGCCGACCGAACCGCTGTTCCCACTCTGGACCACTTCTGTACGTGACGGTTGCGATTTCTCGTGCGAGCTTCATGCCGCCATGTGGTGGGATGCCGTCGTAGTAAAAACCTCGGGCCCAGTGCGGATCCATCATAAGTACTGTGGTAGTGTCAGTGATCCGCATGTTAAGGCTGGAATCCGGATGTACTGACCTTGTCGTTGTGTGTGCCTCATGGCGATGCTGTAGGGATGGCTGCGTGCACAACCGCTGATACTGACGACACGGCCTACACGTTCAGGGAAGAGAGTTCCAGATGCCAAACTTTGCATGCCGCCCATACTTGATCCTACACTTGCGTATAATTTTTGAATGCCTAGGGTGTCCAGCAGTCGGAACTGCGCGCGAACCATGTCCTCCATGGTGAGAATCGGGAATCTTGTCGCGTATCGCTCGCCGTTGGCTGGGTCTATCGAAGACGGACCTGTCGAGCCATAGCATCCTCCGATTACGTTGGTGCAGATGACGAAGTACTTGTCCGTGTCCAGAGGCTTCCCTGGTCCTATGAACCTCTCCCACCACCCAGGCTTTGTGTTGGTCTCGGTGCTGTGTGCGTGACTCGACGCGGAAAGACCGGTGTGTAGCAAAATTGCATTACTTCTCTCGGAATTCAGTCGTCCCCAAGTTTCGTATGCGATGTTGAACTCTGGTAGTATTCCGCCCCAATCGAGCAGGATGGGCTTTGTCGAATGGAACTTCAGCGTGTGTCCTGAGGTATACGATGGTTCCGGGCCTGAGGATGCTCGTTGTCTTGTGAGAGAGGCCGAGCGGGACTCATGCGCGTCGAGACACGGGAATGAGAGGGCGGGATTTGAGGATTCGACTTCCTGGATGGCAGCAGCAACTTGAGCTTTGCGTGGTGATTGTTGGTGGATCCCGCGAGTAGCTTGGTTTGACTGATGTCTAACGAGCGCCAGTGAAGACTGTGCGCATCTTTTCGAACTGCATTGTGTCGCCGCCGTGGTTCGTGATGCTCGCGCGGCGGCAAATACAGTACGGGGAGCGCTCATGGCTGGATGTCTTGCCTAGGGCACGCGCGGGTCAAGTGGAGGTTTTGCGAGAGGGGAGAGGATTTGTAGAAACTCCATGATTACACAATGGACAAGATTATAAACGCGCTGGTCCGTTGCGCGGAAAGTGAGGGTGATGCAAAGTTGCCGGATCCAATGACGTTGCGCGGAAATTGCGTGCTTCTCTCGACGTTTTAGGGCAGGCATCGTACACATCGCAACCAAGACCCAGATCTCGTCATAGGTAGGCCCTATGCTTTCCTCGTTCGGCAATCTGGGGAAAGTTGCCCAATCCGGGAACAGCGGTATGCTGTATTCACGCAGGACACGGTCAGCAGCGAGGCAAATAAGTTATCATGATGGAGATGGGAGGTCGAATTGCAGCAATGTACCATTCCTACTGCACAGCTCGAAAGTTGGCTATACATAGTACGTATAAACTCCTCACTCTCTCCAAGCCGCCGTCTCGTGGAAAGGAAGTTCGCATCATTTGCAAACTATGATTATACCAGGCGGCTAGAGCACGAGAGCTTGTGCGATGGGCGGCAAAAGACGCTGCCAGCTGCTGTGGTTGAGACACGAGATGGTGCGCTAGGCCGGGAATGGACGTTTGAAGACGGGCGTCTGGTGCTGGCACACCAGACATGGGCACAAAGCTGCGCTTTGGATGCTGCAAAGGAGATTTGGACCTGCAGGCTCAGGCTGGACGCAGCGGTGTCAAATATATCATGCGCTGCACATGTAATCATACGCAGGCGGAGATGCAGGGATACCAAGCTTGGAAACGTGTGTGAGATCTGTGCGGCCAGGGCCACCGAACTGACGACACGGACAATCACGCCTCTCCTTGCCTGTACTGCACATGGACACTGCTTTCGCGCGTGATACCCTGTGTTCTCTGAATTCTGGTGCGACGGGCCCTGAAGGACTCTGAATTCTATTTTCCCCTGCATTCGCGGTGGCGTGCTTCATCGAGTGAAAGCCTGAGCGCACTCGAAACACCACACTGCCGACCTACCCCATCCCGTCCCTGACCCTCCCTCGGCCCTCGACGGTGCTTCCCGCGACGCTCCCTGCCCTGCGTGTGTGCCGTGTTTAGCTGCTGCATACCCGCCTGCTTGCCTGCGCAACCCACCCGCGATTCAGAGGGACCGCGACACCGCATCCGCATCCGCGCCCGCAGCCTGGACGAGCAGCAGCCCTGGAGCCGCCATGGAGCACGACGACTACTTCACCAGACACAGCGACCAGGCGCGCATAGAAGACTCAGATACTGACATGGCCGCCTCAGCTTCGGCCACGGCATCCTCCTCGCGCAGCGTCATGTTTAGCTCGCCCAACGTCCACGGCCGCAAGGCGTCGAGACTGTCGCGCTCCGGCGTACCGCGGCCCATCATCACACCCACGAGTCCCCTGACGTCTACCATACCGCACAATCTGCTCCCTTCGGCCCCGGCCTCGCCGCCGACACCTGCGCCGAGTCCCACACCGACCCAGCGGGTGCCCGACTGGAGCACGGCCGCCGAACACGAAGATGGGGACATCAAGAGCATACGGGCACAGTTTGGCGATATGAACCGGGCAGAGCGCATGCGGCTGCTGGGTGAGCTGCTGAACCTCTGCGATAGTCAGGAGCTGAGCTTTGTGGCTGAGTTCGTCAGCCCACGGTTAAAGAAGGACCCCTTCATGGTTCTGCCGACCGAACTATGCCTGAGAGTACGTCCTGCACAGCTCCGGACATTGGTCCTGTCTCTATCAGGAGACCGCTGACACGCCATCTAGATCCTCGAGTGCGTCGACGACCCGACGACGCTCGCTCGGGCCTCGCAAGTGTCCAAGAAGTGGCGCGAACTCGTCAACGACGATAGCGCCTGGAAGTTACTGTGCCACAAATTCTCCTTCCGAGCCTTGTCAAGAGAGGAGAGGACGGAAGAGGACGACCCGGGCGACGAAATGGAGGACACAGAGCCGAGGCCGTGGTGGCAGAACGACGAGCGCGCCCCGAGAACAGACGACGTATCGCCGAAAGATCACCTGGACGTGGTCCCTTCACACAGTGGTGCCGAGGGCCTACGGACGCAGAGCCTCGATCGCGCAGCCAAGCGGAAGTCGACACAACGGAGGCCGCAAGCCACCACATACCGGTCGCATTTCAAGCAGCGATACATGGTCGAGACGGCATGGCGAAATGGGGGCGTATGCGATGCGCGACAAATCACCCCAGATCAGGGCGTCGTGACGAGTCTGCATTTGACCAAGAAGTACATTGTCGTGGCGCTCGACAATGCCAAGATACACGTCTTTGACACGGTGGGCGACCACCAGAAGACGCTCCAAGGACATGTTATGGGCGTGTGGGCCATGGTGCCGTGGGGCGATCTCCTGGTTAGCGGCGGATGCGACCGCGACGTGCGAGTCTGGAACCTCGCGACTGGGTACGCTTCTAAACGTCACACTTGATTGGTATGGCTAACATGGGCGTCCAGATTTCCTCAATTTACACTCCGCGGCCACACTTCGACAGTCCGATGTCTGAAGATGTCCGATGCGTATACGGCCATATCCGGATCCCGAGACACCACGCTGCGCATCTGGGACCTGAAAAAGGGGTTATGCAAGCATGTACTGATTGGTCACCAGGCTAGCGTCCGATGCCTCGAGATACACGGCGATATCGTTGTGTCCGGAAGCTACGACACGACGGCGAAGATATGGAGCATTTCCGAGGGCAAGTGTCTGCGCACACTCACCGGCCACTTTAGCCAGATCTACGCCATTGCCTTTGACGGTAAGAAAATTGCAACCGGCAGTCTGGACACCAGTGTCCGGATATGGGATCCGAATGATGGGTGAGTCTGTTCGCGTGCCACAGCAGTATCGAAAGCTAACATTCTGGTCTAGCAAATGTCTGGCCGTGCTACAAGGCCACACGTCGCTCGTCGGACAACTTCAAATGCGCGATGATATCCTTGTGACTGGTGGATCAGACGGCTCGGTCCGTGTGTGGAGCCTGGTGACCTACCTGGCTATCCATCGATTGGCCGCGCATGACAACAGTGTCACCAGTTTACAGTTCGACAACACCAGGATCGTCAGCGGTGGGAGCGATGGTCGCGTCAAGGTTTGGGATCTCAAGACTGGTGCCCCTATGCGAGAGTTGAGCAGTCCCGCCGACGCTGTCTGGAGGGTCGTGTTCGAAGAGGAGAAGGCGGTCATTATGGCCAGCCGTGCTGGTCGGACCATCATGGAGGTAAGTGGGCTGAACCCTTGACTACGAAGCTGGATACTAATGTATACAGGTCTGGGACTTCTCCCCGCCCCCGGAAGAGGATTTTGACTCGCGATCATCCACCCCAGCGAGCATGTCCGATCACCTGGATGTCGAATACAGCCGTCCGCGGTCCGCCCTTCTTCCTGCAACATCATCACTTGTACAAGACAACAGCATCGTCGATGTGACTATGGCTGACGCTGGAGAATCATAATGATGACGGTGTGGACGGCGAAGTATTATCCGGCAACAAAGGTCTCCAGGCGCCGCCCTGCATCCTCACCCCAAGGCCGGCTCCGAGGCGAAGACAGTGTACGACTTAGAAGAGCTTAGACAACAATAACCGTGTACGCAGAAGAGGTTGCATTGTAGGGCGCATGCTTCGGAAGATATACAGCCCATGCACCGCCACACTACCGGGCCAATGTTACGTCTCATGGGCGGTCACAAACATATCCGGTCGACCACGCATGTTGTCACGGATATGAGCAGAGCACAAGACGTTGACACCACCCAGAAAAAGAGTCGACCCAGCGACCAACCATTGCATTTACGGCGTTGAATGCATTATTGCATTAGGTATCTACCGTGAGAAAAGAGCTTGGTTCTGGATCTGGGAGGTATTGGGAACTGCATGATACAAGGCGTAGTTCGCAGTGGGAATCTTTGAAATGTTGATAAGACGACTTCTTGCTTGGGACTTGGGGCCTGGGGACTGGAGTTGGAGGGGCTGTTGCAAATAGAATACGATTGTGTTTGTCACTTTTAGTGAGCCCTTTTGTTGGTTCAATGGGATTTGCTTGAAACCGTGTGGGCAGTTTTGGAACCGCGCGGTGTGATGACGTATCTGAACGTGCAAGAGAAAAGCGCACTGAGACATCGGAAGTTGGGTTCAAGGCTCCATGTCCACATCCGCGTACTCGTGCTCCGCGTACAAATCCACGGAGCCAGTCTTGCGCCTTTTCCGATCTCCTCCCCCTTCTTCTTTTGCATACACTTGTTGACCTTTCTCCTCTCCCCCCTGCTCCTCACACTCAACAACCAGCAGATGATACCAGCAAACAGCCACGTTGTTGAATTGGATCCTGACCCTGACACAGCTGTCCCCCTCCCATTTAATCTCAGTCCCCACGAATTCAGCCCTCGGAATTCGATGCTCGATCCTGTGCCGCTCGTCGGCCTGCTGGATAAGCTTAAGCAGGAAGGCCAGCACCTTCTCTGCCTCGTCCTTGGACATGGTGCTGACCATGACGGACAGACCGCCTTGGCGGGGATACGCCATTTCGCATGTGACACTGACGATGTAGGTGGCGCCTGTGGTCGGGTCGGTTGCGGAGCATCGGCAGAGCGTGGCGTCGGGGTTCCTGTATGGGGTTGACAGGCCGGTACTGGTTATGTCCTTGGTACGGAATGTGGGTGTTGGGGGGTTGAATGGTGTCCATGGGAGTTGGTTGATAGGCTTGGTGTCATCGCAGCGGATGACGAGGTAGACGTTTGGCATGTTGGCGTGAGGTGTTTGAATGGTGGAGAAAGCGCAGGTTGAAAGTTGGAGGAAGGGAGGTGGAAGCGATAGAAGAGTGTATGGGCTCGGTCCTGGTGCGTATATCCTTATACGAGCGAGTGGACCTGCTTCTCGACGTCTTCTATCACTCTCACTCACTCCCTTTCTCACCACACACACGCTCTCTCTCACCAAGGCATAGCCTCAGGCCCATGATCCAACCTCTCCACCATCGGCCTCCTCTCCTCCCACTCCTCCTCCTCATCTCCATACCCCATACCCACCCCCCACCTCTTCTTCACCCTCTTAACCGCAAACTTGCCCACGCCCCACACCGTCGCCGCGAAAATGGTGCCCGCAATCCCCGTCGGCGCAAGCACAAAGCCCGCCCCACTAACCAGCGCGCCAAAAGCGCCAGCGCCGATTGTCGCCACTAACGACCCAATCGCCACATACTTTGCGTAGCGCACGATGCGCCAGAAGACGAAGATGAGGCTCGAGCGCAGCACACGTAAGAGGGCGCGGGTGCGGCGCGAGGAGACGGCGTTTGGGGCCGTTTTTGGGTCGTAGAGGTAGCGGAGGTTGCGCTTGGTGGAGGCTAGGGCGCTGCGCGAGTGTGCGTCTATTGCTTTTTCGTGCGCGTCTGGGGAAGACATTGTTGGGGCTTCTTTCGTTTGGGGCGTGGTGATGGGATGAATTGGGCTTCTTCGGGGGAGAGGGGGAGGGGGAGGTTTGATGTCACGACGTCATGGTGCCGAGCTTACGTAGAGGCATTAACAGACGTCGAACTTTAGTCTTCGCTCTAGACCCATTTACAATTTCAAACAATTGCGTGACTCTTATAGTCACGGCGAGATTATGATATCCTTGGGTGTGTATTAGGTCTAAACACAAAAAACACTTAGTTTCTTCGCTGCGACCACTCCCACATTAAAGCAATCGATCGAATCTGTAACGATATCCATCTGTATTTGGCGGCTATGTTGTTACCTTGGTTCAACAACTATAACTCTGCCCGCAATAGTCACTAACAATTGACACAAGACATCGACGATGCTCGGTACGATCTCTGCTCGATATGGTAGCAGGACACCCCTCTTCACCGCAGCATAGGCATCTCACTGAGCGAAATGAGGGTCCTTCAGCCACTCCAGCAAGTGGCCTTTACAAGCTCCAGAGAGAGTACCTAGACTTAAGCACATCGGTAAGTGGATGAACGTCTGCCTTTGATACATATTCTATACATGCCTGTATCACTGACTGTCTGTTTAGATCGCACGAACTGCTCAGACAGGCGACTTCCAACGCGCAGACATTACCTAGCATCTCGAAATTTCAAAGCCATGAGCTTGCCCCTCTATGCCACTTCTACCAAGTCCAACCAGCCATTCATCTCCATCGGCCACTTTTTGCTCGTATTTCACAGCCTCTTCTTATACCTCAACGACCGGAGTTCACTATGCCCACTGCTTCTCCCCCAACCACAACCTACCCTTCTCCTCTTCTTCCGTCAAAACACGCCGTCCCTCCACCTCACCACCACTCACATTATTTACTTCAAATCCATGAACCTCCCATATTATTGTCCGCCCCGTCTCAGCATCACTAACCACGACAACGCCCTTCTCCCTACTTCTAACGCTAGATTCTTCGTCTGCTTCCTCGGCGACACGTACGGCGTCTGCTTCCAATGCGTGGACCACAGCCTCTTTGTCCTCGTCGGCCGCCACGATGCGCAAGTCAGTGTATGTAGCGTCGGCATTTTCACATTTGACGATCAGCTTCAAGGCGCGTTGGTACGGTGCCATGTCGAGGCTGACGGCCGCGTAGAGGTTTCTGTCCTTGTGCTGTGGTGCGCGGTTGGAGTGTTCGTGCTGGCCTCGTGCCCACGCTGGAACCGCTTTGCCAATATGGATATCGGGATTTCGTGGTGTGGGCGCGGTATACATGGACTCGACGCCTAGGCCCGCGTACGCAAACTTTGGTGCAGCATCGGCGTAATCCAAGTTGGCGACGATGGTCTTTGGTTTTTGTGGGTTTGGCGTCGACGAGGAGACGCGCGTCACGAAGTAGGCGGTTGGAGCCATTTGTTCGTACTTTGGTCTGGGGAGTTGGGGAAGAGTTAATGCTATGGTTGGGGAGTGAGCAAAAAGTAGGAATATACCTCTTATCACGCGGTGAGAATCGGGATTTGTTCATGCGGTTCTTTGCTTGCTACTGCTGCTTTTGCGACCAGTTACATGGCATAGCGCTCTTAATTAGGAGTGAATGGAGCAAAGTCTTGTGACTTCTGCGAGGACAGGACATGGGTGCTTAGTAGGTTACTATCAGCTGGCCATATTATTGTTCTGGTTCTGACACGTTCTGTGCGCCCATGTGTGGGAAAAGTTGTTACTTGCATTTCTTTCTCAGTGACGATATCCGACCGCTTCGTTGTCCACTGATTCCACTAGGCATTGAACACCTTATCATCCCTACAGTACCCTACCCAAACTCGCAAAATCAACATGTACTGCCCTCTTCTTAAAATCATGTCATTGGTTTAGGATAACGGCTCCGTCAACAAACCTCTCCCTCTCCTCTTCCGCCTCCCTCTTTCCATCGCCTCACACTCTCATTTCGCGGATGGTGAATGCTGAGGTTCTCAATCTGGAGGATTACGTAGACGGTGTTGGTCATGAACTATACAGCACGACACGTTTGACGACAGATTGCGCGTGGAAGGTAGCGATGCATACTCATGGTGACATTGGGGTTCAAAAACTCACTAGGACTGAGCAGCAAAGAAGCTTAGGAAGCTTCCTACAGTCAACCCGCCAACAAGACATAACGACATGAAGCCTCCCGCAGCCTCAAGCTCATCCGACTCCACCCACTCGGCAAAGCCCATCATGCAACTACTGCCCAGATAACCATTTGTCATACCGAAAAACAGTTGCACAACTAAAAGATAAAAGAAATCAGAGTCAATAACCGCACCTTTGCCACCAATGTTGCAAAGGAAGTACAGCGGTATGAACAGCACCCGCGCAATAGAGAAGAGGAAGAGAAGTCGCGGACGATGAGTAAGACGCAGGGCAGGTAGCGCTGGTCCAGTCCGGCCAATGAGGTCGCCCAAGTTCCAGAAGAAGAAGCCGAGCGGGATGAAAGTGGCGGGTTGGAAGAGACGAGGTGCGGTCAAAGGGTCCCGGACACTCAGTACCTGCGGCGTAAATACAGGGAAGAACATGGTGACGACAAAGGTAAGGAACACAGCTCCAGCGAGCCAGAAGAGCTTCTGAAGTAGTCTCGTCAAGGGTATGCTCTTGCGCTCGCTGTGAAGTGAGTCATATTCGGGTTCTTCGTTGTACGATGTGCGCTTCATACGCTGCTTAGCGCTGTTCCTAGATAGGAGATAGGAGAAGGCGACCAGAGTCGCCGCGGAGACTCCCGTAGCGGTCAAGAAGTAGATAAAAGCAGAGGTGCTGGACTCTTGGGGAGCACCGTCTACGTGTTGTTTCGTGGGGACAGAGAGGACGGAGATAATCTGGGTAACGGCAGGCAGGACGCCAGCGATACCTTGGCCAGACATGATCCCCTGCGTGTACTCTTCTCGCCCGAAGCCAGCCACATAGGCGAACACACCGTTTTGGCACAATCCAGTGGCCAAGCTAGCACTGAGCACCATAACCATGAGGAAGGCAAAGTAGACACCGGATGATACGTTCAAGAAACACTTTGTGGAAATGGCAAGCAGGGAAAAGACCAAGGCATTCAGGGCTAACGAGGCAACGATTCGTTTCGGGTAGTTGGCGCGGGCCTGGAGTTTGGTCAAGACAATCATGGAGCCTAGGTTGCCCACGGTGGCTACCGAGAGGATGGCGGACTGGAAGTTGCGGAGGAGGTTGTCGTTGGACTCGAAACGACGCTGAAAGTATGGTGCTGCTGCTAGAAACATGTTCCTATGTAGTCGTCAGACCTAGATGCATTCCCAGTGTAGCGTGAATGCTCACCACGCCCATAGCATAGCAACTCCCAGCAACGTAAAGACGCCATAGTCGGTCCACGAGAAGGCCTGCTCCTCTGCATCGATGTGTTCCCCATCTGGCCTCTCAGAACCACCTTGCAGCGGCTCATACGACGCTTCCGAGTTCTCCTGCTCGAATATACGCCTTATGCGCTCCATGTTGACGAGTTGTGATGCAATAAAGATAAGCTCGGGGGTGCTGCGGAGGTGCGGAATGGACCGAGGCAGCAACGCTTGTAAGGAGCGGAGGTCGTCGGCGAGAAAACGGATATTTGTATATGTCAAGGAGAGGCAGACATCTTCAAGCCAAGTCAACACCACTAAGACTCATGATCGCGTCGCGTGGGTGACTGTACGTCGACTCAGGCAGCTGATGATGGCGGTGCAGTCACCTTGGCACGGACTTCGCGCTAAGCAATGCGACAGGTGCAGGTGCTTTGATGTCACTCCACACCCCACGTCACGAAGCCAGAGAATCGAAACAAACACCCGCACGAGGAGGAGAAGAAAAAGCAGTTATTGGGCATATTACCATATTATTCCGTCTATATTGTCAACCTTGCAATGTCACAGCCAGTCCCTCCGTCGACCATCTCCATCAAGCGGAAGCGCAACGAAGCACCAGTCGACGCACTAAGAATCGAGCATGGAAACGAAATCAAACGCGTCAAAAGCAGCCAAAACATCTTCGGATATAGGCGCGTAACCAAACCGACGGATGCCAAAGAACACGCTTCCGCACCGCCTACCCCCACCTCGAATGCGCCGAAGCGATACCTGCTCGATGCCGTACCTAGGATCGGTGGAAAACGTGTCTTCGTCGAGGAGCGCGAGCAACAGGCCGCCAGGAAGGAAGAGACCCAAGTAGGCGGCCAAGTGCAAGCAGTATCATATGAACCAACCCCCGCTTCGCAACAGCGACCTCGAAAACGACCAGGCGCAGCGAGCGCCCTGCCCCCCACCTTGAATCCCGCTACACAACGGCAACCACCAGTAACAGCGCCGTCAGAAACCGACGTCCGCAAGCTCGAAGCGCTCTCCCAAGAAGTAGAAAAAGTCGACAATCTCTCCATCCCACTTCCCTCCCACCCCCTTTCAAAACACAAGCCCAAAGCCCCAGCCCAGCGCTACGCAGACCGGCACCCGACCCAAGCCAACGACGACCATGCCGATGGCGACGCAATGGACATTGACAGCGAATACGTCTACGACCACTACATCCGCGAGCCCATCCACCCCAACGCCCCCGAACCCACCGGCCCCATCGGACTCCTCGTCATTACCGCTTCAGACGCAGACTGGTGGGACAACGAAGAAATTTCCGACCGCGAATTTGACACGGATGACGAAGACGAGAATGCGGAGGACTATTATGCGAATGATTACCCGGAAGATGAGATGAGCGATGACGATGAGTTTGGACGCGATTTATATCAGAAAAAGTATCGCCATGGGAGTGATGATGAGGAATTCGTTGCCGATGGGGATGCTGATGGCGAGGATGCTCTGGGAAGTGGGGAGGATGAGGATGATGCGCATTTTAGGATGACGGTGCCGAAGGGTCAGCGGGTGGGGTATTGGGGTATGGCGGGAGAGTGAAGGTTGGAACAAGAGTCTTCTTTTTGGCATTATACCAGGCCTCTTTGGCGTGACTTCAATCGACGATCCGCCTATGCGAATCATTCTTACTTGGATAAGGAGATGAGAAGAATAGCTTACAACGCTCTCCTGTTCATATTCAGGAGCAAGAACAGAGCCATGACATCACCCAACAGCTTGCATATGGTTATTGTTGTACATGATATTCGACGACTACTCGATGAGAGCAAGTCTAGTCCACGTCTCTGAACCCAGAAAAACAGTAACAGCGAAGGGTATCATGCAGAACGCCTAGCCCGATAACACCTCAAACCAGGACCGCAGTCCGAATAGACAGACGTATATATACAACTGAGGAATGTCTCTTCAAGTACCTTCGCCAAAGCCTCCCATCAAGAAGCAGCCGCGCTCGTCATGCTACCCTTGCGCTGCTGTCCCGGGCCCGGCAGCTGTCCAGGGAGTATTTGCCGGGGACCACCACCACCACCACCACCACCAGCATTGCCAATAGCACTCTGCCTCCTACTGCCCGAGCTGCCATCTAGACCGGCACTCAGCGGCGCCCCAAAGCCAGCGCTTTGTGGGAAGTGCTCGTTTGTCGCACTCATAGGCGCACCCATCATACCGAGCGCGAGTCCACGTCCGGTATTCATACCGTCTCCGCCCGGAGTCATGCCTGAGAGCATGGACCCACCGCCGCCGGGGGGTGTGCCGAGGGCTGCGCGGAGCATGCCCTTCATGCGGATGTACTGATACTTTGCGCGTTGGGAGACGTGGGTGTACGTTGCCATGGGACGCGGCTTATGACGGGCAATCGAGGCCATGACAGCATCCTTCTCTTCGTCCGAGTCAACGGCACCAGATGGTTCAAGGTCTTCGGGCAGCGGAGCGTTTGCGTCGATAAGAGAGCCTAAAAGCAGTGTTAATCATGTCACGCTCAGCGGCGACAGGCTAGAGACATACGCTGGATCTTGGCTTGGTTCTTCTTTTGGTACTGCGCTAACAGCATATCGTAGGGCAGCGTGCGTCCTGGAACAGCCCTCTTAAGACCCATGGAGTGGCTCTTGCACGTTAGACTTCGCGCGCAGTATCCGCCATTCGGCAGCGAGACGCCGCACTGCCTCTCCACGTCGACCGGACCCTTGGGCTTCGCGCCCTTCTGCTTCGGCTCATCCTTCTTCTTCTTCTTCGCGTTGGGCGCCTTCTCCGCATCTGCGTCGAGCTTCCTCTTCTTGCCCTTCTTTGCGCCGTCGGCGTCTATCGAGGCGCCTTTGATGGCTGACTTGCGCGACTTGCCGCCTTCGTCGTCTTCGCCCTTCTCCTTCCTAAGAGCTGCATCTTTGGCTTCCTTGGCTTCCTTCTTCTTCTTTAGCTTCTCTTGCTTCTTGTTCAGGCAGTCGCGGATGTGGGTTGCCGAGGCTGCGCGGAGGACCGGTCGGCGGCAGTGTTTGCACTGCACCGTGTCTACTTTGTCGTCCAGTGGGCGGCCGCTAGGGAAGCCGGCGATGGTCTTTTCGTCAAGAGGATTAATCACCGGCGAGGTAGTCGACGGCGCAGGCGCTTTGTTCTCAACATCTAGAAAGGCCTTAGTCCATGCCCCAATAGCATGTATATGCCCTGGCCGAGGCAGACATACTCGTCGCATCGCTTTCTTTCCAGTTCCCAGATATCGATGGCTTCGGTACTGGCTTCTTGATCTTGATTTTGATTCTCGATTTCTCGGGTTTTACCACGTCTTTGATTGCGCTCGCGTCTAGTAGGTTTGTAGTTCCTGCAGATGCCGCGGCTGGAGGTGCTGTGGTACATTAGTCCCCTCGTCGCGGCGCCAAGGAGGGTTGCGGAGTGAGCTCACCCTTTCGAGCCCCATTTGCAGCCATGATGGCGACGCCCTGACGTCTGCGGACTACTTCGGTCGGCCTCTAATCGGGTTATCGAGTTCTTGGGAGTGCGTTGGGACGATCGCAGGCGTCAAATTGTCTGTTGCTGATGAGAAATGGCGCGCCTTGATGAACGTGACGTTGGGAGGCCTCCAGGGACAGTGAAGCTGCCGAGAGATCGCGCTAACCCCGATATGGCCGACGTAGGTATTCCTCATGCCTGTTGGTAACCTGCGTGCCTGCACAGGCACAGGCTTCAGTTGGTCCATCAGTTGATGTCGGTATCAAACACATTACCCATGCGCACAGTGAGCTGGTCCAAAAACTTTTCTATTGCACTGACAAAACATCTGACCAAACGCTCATCTTTCATGCTAAACTCCGTGTACCTACCGGTACGCACTTCCCCATATGCTCCCTAGCGAAGAACAGCATCCGCATATCGAAGCCGACAAAGGTCGAGCGTAGCATATGAACAAAAAAACAAGACAATAATAACCTCTAGCGAGTGACGCTAATGCCATGGCAGTATAGCCATATGAACAAAACTCCAGAAAATGCAAGTCATGCACTCGGAGCACCCGTGCTCATGCTATTATGGAAACTCCGTAAACCACCCAAAATAAATGATCAACTCCTTTCTTCGTCATTCATGATTGGGCGGTAATAGTAACCACGCTTGATAGCTCTAGTGAGCTAAATTGCTTCGGGGGCTTTGTAGCTCCCTAAGCTGTTTATGGACTCGGTGGCGCTTTTGAACAAGCCGATGGTCGTTTCCATCATGACTCGCCTCTTGTATGGGCTTGCGGCATCAAGAAGCGAGTTAACGTCGTCCCTTGGCCTTGGTAGCCTTGACAGCTTTCGCCCTGCCCTTTTTAGGCGGTTCATACTCCTCGCAATGATTGTGACCATACTCCGCACGCATGATGCTGTTGGTCCAGCGGAGGCAGCGGTCCGTAGGAACCTCCTTGTCAACGTAGGTTTTATTCCGCGTCGACACGCGATTCGTCTGGCCAATTTCGTCATCCTCCTGGGGCATGCTGGGTTCTTCGAGATGTTTCCGCATCTTGTCCATGTACTCAGCGATCCGGTCCCGGTACGCCTGCAGCTCCTTGCGCAGGATCCGCTCTCGATTACCGCGCTCGTCGAGCCAAACCAGTAGCTTGTCGACGTCCTCGGGATCGTCGTAGTAGGCCCACTCGGTAGATTTTGATAGATGCGTTGTGCCCTCCTCTCGCTCCTTACGCTGCGGGATAGTGTAACCGAAACGCTGCAAGTCTTGAGATAGGGCAGGCTCCTCCAGGTTTGGCTGAAGTTCGTACTCGTCCGGACCCTGCACCCAGATACGACCGTTGGCGTAGCCGTACTCGACGGTAGAGCTATTAGGGACACCCCCAAAAGGCATGCCGTTGTGCTCGAACCAGTAATACTTGTTAAGAAAGCGATCCTTGCCGAGGACCTTGCTACGATGCACCAAAGTCTCGCGGAGGTCGTCGTCCAGCTCGTTGATATTGGCCTCGCACAACTTGAGCCCCTCCTTCTTCTTCTCGATTGCCATTAGGAGCTTTTCCCATTCCTTCTGCTTCTTGGTCTTCTCGGCCTCGGCCTTAGCCTTCTTTGCCTTCTCCTTTCGTGCCTCTTCAGCAGCAGCTTTTCGTTTGTTCTTGTTTGAGGGCCGCGTCCTGCTCTTGGCAGCGGGAGCATCATCAGCTCCAGCATCGACGTCGTCCTTGGAATCACCGTTGACACCAGTCACAGACACGTCGATGACTTCGTTCATCTTGGCATCTGTAGGAGAGGCCGGGGTGTTAGCTGGAAGATGGATCTTGCGCTCCAAATCCAACCTAAGCAGTTCGTCGGCCAACTCCTTGCGCTTGCGCTGATGCTCAATCTTCTCCTTGCGCAGACGGGTCATATCCTGGGAGGCAACAGTGAGCTGTTCACGGAAATTTTCGGTAGCGACCGTCAACCGCATAATCATCTCCAGCGCGGCGACGCGCAGGTTAACGTCAAGGTTGTTGTAGTTGATGCCGATACTGTTGGGGGTGATATCCTCGTCCTCGGGTGGCACGAGCTGGGCAAGAATCTCGTCACAGGCCTCCTTGCGAGCAGGATCGAACGAAAGCTGATAGAGGAGCCCGACAACGATTGATTGCCATCCACCTTCCAGAAAGTTACGAACCTTGCACTGTGCAACCCAATCAAAGTCTGCAACAAATTCTGCAGCCTTGTGGGTCTCCTTCGGAGGTTCAGGGGTGGGCGTCCGTGGCTTGATCACGAGCTGCGCCGCACCTGACTTCCTTAAGCTGCTACGAGTAGTCCGAACTGGTAGTTCAGGCTCAGGCGTCGGTGAGGACTCCTCGCTTGAGACTTCTTCCGACGACTCCTCCGTCTCACCAATTCTGGGTAAGGAGGTCTGAATCTTGCCAGACGGGTTGACAATCTGCTTCAAGACCGCACAATGCATTTCTACAAACAGTTCGCAGTCGATCAACTCGTGTGAGAAGCGCATAGCGTCAATGCAATCATCGAAGGTGAACGAATCAAGCATGTAGATGGTGTCGTGGACGTTGAGAGTTTCCCAGATGCAAAGAAGCGGACCAACGCTCTTCATCAGTATACCGGTCTTCCTATCATCTTCAGGTGGCTCGGCGCCCTCAGGAACATCATCCGAGAGAAACTTGAGGGGTGGGCGGTTGGTGATTAGACGAGGCTGTTTGATCTCTAGATCCTCACATGGATACTTGACGTATTCAACTGTTCGGATCGGCGGGGCTGCTTGCTGCGCGGGAGTGAAGTTGGACGGCCGGGGGCCTTGATTATGAGGGAAGCTTGTCTGGAATGGGAAGTTCGCAGGCTGACCGTTGCCATGTGGAGGCATATGCATCAAATGACCAGGCCCTTTTGGCAGGAAGCGATGCATCAAATGAGGTGGTGGAGGCTGGTTGGCAATAGGTGGAGGGCGGGAGTCAAAGAATGGTGGAGGGGCGGAATCCATGAATGGTGGAGGGGCGGAATCAAAGAATGGTGGTCCATTGACGAAAAACGGTGGTCGAGGAGGGCCGTTGACAGTGGCAAATGTAGGCGGTTGGCCAGTCTGCTGAAGTAAAGGGGGCGGACCACTCGCAGGGAAATTGACGAAGGTATGCTGACCCTGTCCAGGTGGTAAAGACGGCCTATGACCGTTCATGTGTGGGTCATGGCTGTTTGGCGCGTGCTGTGGATATGGCTGCTGGGCTGGTGGAGTGGCACCGTTGGGTACGCCATTCATCTTTTTCAGTGCTATCATAGCATCCCTGGTCTTCTTGTCGTCAGGAACCTTGGTTGGGATGTTGTAACGCTTCGCCAGGCTCTCCTTGACTATCCACGGTGCACCGATCCACGCCTCTCGCTTTAATGTATTGCGGAGAAACGCTTTGAGGATGAGTTTCGAATAGGTCTTCTTATCCCGCTGGATCTCAGAAGCCTTGTACTTGGTTACGGTCTCGCCAGTGTCTTCCAAGGTAATGATGTAGGTGTAAGAGCGTATACTGTCGTCCATGGACTGCCCTGTGAACATGCTGTGAAACCGGCTGTTGTCCGTAATTTCGGTAATCTCTCCAAAGCGACGTGCATGGTCACCTTCGACCGATACACGATCATGCAAGATGAACTGCTCCTTGAAATGCTGCAACGATACGTTAGCGTAGTGCACATGCACAAACGGCGGGCGTAGTGTCGAACATACATCGTACACGTCGTTCACTGCAGCATGAATTAGCGATGCGTCATGTCGAGGCATGCAAGGTTACTAACCTAGATCATCAATGCGGTGATGGTCCTGAAACTGGGCATAGTGAAGTACAGGAGACCTTAGGCCATCAGGGAAGATCTTGTTGATCTCTTTGGAAGCTTCCGTCTGCACGGATGTTATCCCCTCATCAGCTTTGACGAGTATTGACGTGGCGCCTACCTCGCTCTCCTGGGCCTGGAAGAAGGTGAGACCTGACTGTCCCGTCGCCTGGCACGTAAAGCTCTTCTATCCATTTGTTAGGCCTTTCTCAGTGAAGGCAGCCGGAGTTGGTTCTACTTGCCTGTTGGTAGAAGTCGTACCTAAATTGTGTTAGTAATGGTACCGCCTGACGTCACTTCTTTGGTGTTCTTACTTCTCGAGGTAGCGGTCGTATTCTGTGAATACCTCGCCGGTTTTTGCGAGCTCCCACACCTATCCGACGGCTTTAGTATGTATGTTTGGCAGGTCGAAAATCTATGTAGCGTACCTCAGTGTTCTCGTCGAGGTTCTCTGGAAGAGGTTCGCGGTTGACGGGTTTTCGCTTGTGGAGCACCTGGAATCTCGTAAGTGGACACTCGCATACAATCGGCGACTCAGTGTATACCATGTTGCCTTGACCCTTAGCTCGTCTAGGCTCCTAATCGTTGACGTCTGCGGTGCCGCGTCGCAAACAGCTCTCGGAACTGTCGCAATAGTCAGGCGCGTTGACAGCCTATGGTAGAGGTGGAATATGGCAGACTACGGAGGCAATGGCCCCTCTGGGAGCAAGCAGCCCGCACTCAGATGTTCTGGGTGCCCTCCACGCGCCAGACGGGCGTCTCTCGAATTTGTTGTCGCAGTCCTCGGTGGTCCGAACAGCGTTCCGAAACGCGTCTGTCGGTTCCGAAAGCGCGTTGGGTCAAGTTGGGGTTAATTCCGTGGAGGTTGAGGACGCGGCAGAGGAGGAGGTGGATGGCAGAGGGGAGAGATAGAGAGAGAGCAGTGAATCGAGGAGAAAACCGAGCGGAGGGTAGTATGAGAGGCCCGTAGTCCCTTGGCATCAGGTACCATACTTTATTAGGCATGGCCCGCCCTCAAACACCCTAGGCCTAGGTACCGTCTACGCAACATCGCTACACACCCCACTACCATCACAATATCAACGTATTTGGACTCTTTTTGATCGTGCGAATGAGTGCAACGGGACTGCGATGCCTGTTTATTAATTTAATCCATGCTGATTAAGTTCCTGTATTGTGGAGTTTGAGTGAAAGTCCGCTGTGAGAAGCCCATGCCTTGAGCCACCCGGGGCAAACCCTCGGGCAGCCTGACCCACTTGCTTAGACACACCACTTCTATTCCCGTATCGAGCTGTGCCCCAGGGAACAGCTTTCAAACCCATCAAACAATAATCCATTGCATATCTGTCTGCAGGATCACTACTCACTGGGGGTATTTGATATCTTTCTCCACTCTCTGTCGACATTTTCCTCCTTTTTCGACATCAACGACAGCAAGAGTGTTATGTTTCGAACTCTCCAGAGTATCTGACCACATACTTTGGATGCTTCGAAAACCTTTAGTATGTTACTCATCGGTGAGCTTAGTTCCTGCCTTTCCGCGTCGTAAAACTTGACATGGAACCTGGGTTGGCCCCATGTAAAGCAAAGATATTTGCATCATAAGGAAACAGACACATTGCGTAACAAGGATCAGAAACATTGCTATTTGAACAGCAATCAGGTGCTGTGCGAGCTAAGAGTCGAAATATACGACAAGAAACCCGACCCAACTGCCTACGACTCCAATCGCCGAATACGAACTCGTGAACATGAGTGGCAAGAACTCATACCTAAGACCGAAGATGATGCCATGAATCAATGAACAGTACACGACCAAAGGTATAGAGAGGGTGATATAGGCTAGTGAAAACCGATCGAGCAGGAATATGCGCGGTCGGGGTGAGCTGCCATATGTTAGTGAGGGTCGACATTTGCGAGGAGACACATACGCAGGAGCTAGCCTATCGAATATCAGAAGGAAAAGGACGAGCCAAAAGACTGTGTATACTGTCTTCACTGGAAACTCGGCCGCTGTATACAGGAGCGGGAAGAGGGATACGTGACCCGCAACAGCCAGAGGGCGGAAGGCGCCGAAATATCTGCGATCATGGAGCGCTATCAAGCTGAATGGGATGATGACAAGCAAGATTGCCTTCTCGTGAACGTGCCAACCGAAGAGGAAAGATGCATAACCGCAGAGCGTAACGGCGCCAACAAAGGTTTCCCATGTGGGTTTGTATAAGAGCCGGAGGAGAACAGGCTAAGGCACGTTAGCTAAGTCGACTTTAATGAGGAATAGTATGCATACTATCTGTGCGCCAAGGGTAAGGAGGAAGCACGTGAGCGGCACTATGTTCGGCAGCACAGCAAAAGTAGTATCACCTACGAGTCCCCGAGTGACGCTGTTCATTGCCTCTCGATCAACGTCCAAACCTAGCCGCGGTGACACTACTATGATCAGCAGAATCCAGCAGCAAAATGGAATGCTTACAATGAATCAACACCCGATCCGAGAACGAATACATTGCCCAGACGTTCGGCGCCCAGTAAGCGTGACACAGGCCTCGCGAGAAAGGAAATAGGCGACTGAAAACCTGATCGAGTTGACCCCATAAAGCAAAAGGTGCAAACGCGCTGGTGAATACTGCAGCTACACCTCCCCCGAGTTTGAGACAGTTGAAGAACCGAATGGTGAAGTATGGGAAGGACGACCGCTGTCCCAAGCAATAGACGCGCAGGAGGTAGGCAAAGTAGGCGGGTGCTAGATACAGGTAGATGTGCTTGAAGCATAAAAGAGCAGCGAAGAGCAGACCAGACAGGAGGAGGGTCGAATTGTTGCGCGCAAGGACCATGGATAGCACCAAGATGCCGTAGAGGAAGCCATTGTACTGGAAGTGAATATGATCGATGATCAGCAAGCCCGGAGACAGTACTACGGACAAGGCAGCCGCATGTGCAGTCAATTTCGACGTGGATGTCTTTACATAGCTGAAGGCGTCAGCACAAGGGAGAGATGGTAAATCGGGATGGAGTACAGATGCAATGCGTAGACCAAGACGAGCTCGGTGACGATGACTGTAGTACGCTGGAAGTAAATGGTCTGCCAGCTGTCGTAGCGCAGATCCTTCACGTTGAGTAGGCCGGCATCAACAAGTGCTGCTGCTTGAGACAAGAGCCACTCGAAGTAGGCGAAGAAGGGCGGATAGTCCAACGTCCACTCGGAAGTTTTCTGTTGCTCAAGTCAGATATCACCAAGAAATCAGAATTGCATGCGTGGGTTGCCTTACCTCATAGTACCACTCCTTGACGGGTAGAGAATGGGTTAGAGCTAGCCAATTCCGATGAACCTCGAAGTCGGTCGACTTGCTGCCGGAAATGGTCAGGACGGAGGGAGGCTCACACTTCAGTATTCATAATGTAGACGTACTAGGCAGGGAGAAGCAGGATCTTCAATGCCGTGGCCACAATGGCGCACTGCGCGATTGATGGATAGAGTTCCGCCATGGGGTACTGACAGCGGGTGGATGCACAGTCGCCAGGAAGCGCAGAAGGCAGTGGCTAGTAGTTCAGCATCACGTGTTCGCTTAGAGCAGACCCCTGTCGCGAAACCCGTCTACCAGCGGAGCAACGCCCACAAACGACAGGACAAGCAAACGGAACTTCTAGAAACCGGGGCAAACGCATGAAGGCACACATTGCATGAAATGACGCTTCCCATTCGGGCTCTGACGGATGAGACAACTTCAAACGCTCAGCGTTTATCCCCATCATTCTTCCAATCGCAGCAGGCCGAAACAACCCCACGTGAGATGTTAACCCTGGATTGTCACCATCGACGGCTGCGACAACGCGTCGGACGGGCTGGCACTAGGGCAATCCTTCCGCTTGGGACTGGAGCCGCATTGCCTGCTGGACCCTTTCTGCTTTCGTGTCCTTCGCCTGGGCCTGACAAAGAAAAAGGGACCCGTCAGGCTGCTTTTTAGCCTCCCTATAGAGTCTTAAGAGGAGCAATATGAGGCGGCTCGTCTAGTCAGGGACAAGATGATGCGTTGCTGCAATTACCCGCTGGCCGCAGCTGCTGGACGATTCCGAGCTGCAGCGTCCGTAGCACAACACCATCGGCACCAGGCTCCACGGCGCATCGCTGCACGCAATCCCGCGACACCTTGCACAGGCGTCTACCGATCCAGAGAAGGGCAGGCCGGCGGCTGGTGTTGCAGGCCGTTTGCGCGATTCAGTGGCGGGCGTGCGCGTTTAAAATAATGAAATGCGCTAGCGTCCGCTTTGGGCCTGCCTCATTTGCGCCTGCCTCCTAATGTGCCCTGCTAGCTAGCAATTCTCACCGACCTCTTTCTTCTCTCCTCTGCTCCGACTTTGCGTCGCATCCCTCTTCTTCGATCCCTTCGTTCATTACCTCCCCTTCTCCCCGCACTGAGGCTCCCGACAAAGCTCGCTTCTTTGCACTTCCGTATTATTGTTCCCTCCTTTGGAGTACCCGTGAACGCTTTCCCCCAACAAGCCACACAGTTTTGTTCTTCGGCAACTCTGGGACACGACATCTAATTGCGCAGTTGCTGCAGCCACTATCAAGAGCCGGCCAGAGTACACCTTCGGACATCTATACCAGTACATTCAGACTCGATTGCCGACGTTTCGAGCGGCTTTGTCGTCACGCCCTCCCTGCAAACAACCCATCCCTCGGGCTCTTTGACCTAGGATTCGGCGCCTCGTGTCCTATACCGTTTGCCGACGCTGTCATTGTGTTGTTGAGAGTACGTTTCTTTGAACTGTTTGTACTTCCACTCATTCTGAGATGGAGCGCTAACCCCTGCATAGATCGCTCTACCCATTGTAATACAGTAGCACACTTGCCAGCCCTAGCGACCACCCTGCAACCGGTTGCACCTTCATCTTCTGCCCTACATCTCTCGCCGTCCGGTCCAACGAGTCCCGGACGCAGTAATATCCCTTCACCACGGCTGTTCTATCTCAAACCGCGCGGGACAGCTTCAGTCTGCCCCCGCATCTTCTCGGCATGCAGCAACACGACGGCACACCGAATGCACCGAGCGGTCCCCGTCTTCAGTCGAGCTTCCACAGGCAGATGAACGGAGGACACCACGGCTTCTCCCATGGTGCCTTCGCCACAAACCAGCCCGGCTACGGCGACAGACACCCCGAGAGAGCGAACAACATGTCCATCAACACGGGTAGACTGAACCCAGGCAACCAAAACGGCCCCGACCTGCAAACTCCGGGGACTGGTTTCGACATGAACTTCACTCCTCTGTTGCCTTCGCAGCTGCTCCTCGGAAGCCCCTTCCAACCCGGCTCTCCTTCTGCTTTCGCCTCCCCGCAGTTCCAAAATTTTACGCAGTTCGCCGGTCAGAACCAATCACAGCAGCAAAACCACCAGTCTAACCATGTTGGTAGCCCCTTGCAGCAGCCCCTTTCACCGCAGCTGTACCAGAATCTGGTTTCCCCTACGAGCATGAACGGTCCTGGTTTCTTTGGTGGTCCGCAGTCGCCCACTGGCGGTTTTTCTGGTTATGGCGCGCAGGGTCTTGGTGGGCTCGGCTCCTCTATGCCGATTGCCCCCGGTCTGGTTTCTGGAACGAGCAGGACCGTTTACTTGGGCAACATCCCCCCGGAGACCTCGGCAGAAGAGATTCTCGGTCACGTAAGAAGTGGCCAGATCGAGTCTGTCAGGCTTTTGCCCGACAAGAACTGCGCATTCATCTCGTTCTTGGATAGCAGCTCTGCTACTCACTTCCACTCTGACGCAATCTTGAAAAAGCTGTCGATCAGAGGTCAAGATATCAAGATTGGGTGGGGAAAGCCGTCGCAGGTACCCACATCGGTGGCCCTAGCGGTGCAGCAGTCGGGCGCTTCTCGCAACGTCTACCTGGGTAACTTGCCCGAGGATGTTTCTGAGGAAGAGCTTCGCGAAGATCTGAGCAAGTTTGGTCCTATTGATACCGTCAAAATTGTCCGGGAGAAGGCTATTGGTTTCGTGCACTTTTTGTCCATCGGCAATGCCATCAAGGCTGTTTCCCAGCTTCCCCAGGAGCCTAAGTGGCAGGCCCCGAGGCGCGTATACTACGGCAAGGATCGATGCGCTTATGTTTCCAAAACCCAGCAACAGAACGCCGCACAATATCTAGGTATTGCACCGGGATACGCCCATGTGCTGAATGGTGTGGATCGTGACATGATCTCGAATGCTCTTGCTCAGCAGTCCGTCGCCGCTGCTGCTGTCGCGACTTCAGCTGGAGGTGTCAACAACTTGGGCAACCGGACGGTATACCTCGGAAACATCCACCCCGAAACCACCCTCGAGGAGATTTGCAACGTCGTGCGAGGGGGTCTCCTTCACCACATTCGGTACATCCCGGACAAGCACATCTGCTTTGTCACATTTATCGACCCTACTTCAGCCGCTTCCTTCTATGCACTGAGCAACCTCCAAGGACTCATGATTCACAACCGTCGTTTGAAGATCGGTTGGGGTAAGCATTCCGGTGCTTTGCCTCCTGCGATTGCATTGGCCGTCAGTGGTGGTGCTTCCCGCAACGTTTACATCGGTAACCTGGATGAGTCGTGGACAGAGGACCGTCTCAGGCAGGACTTCTCGGAGTACGGCGAGATAGAGTTGGTCAACACTCTGCGCGAGAAGAGTTGTGCATTCGTCAACTTTACCAACATCGCGAACGCCATCAAGGCTATTGAGGCCATTCGTGGCCGCGACGAGTACAAGCGTTTCAAGGTTAACTTTGGCAAGGACCGATGTGGTAACCCTCCGCGCCAAATGAACAATCAGCAAGCCCAGGCTCAGCAAGCTGGTAGCGATGGCGTCCAGTCACCATCTCCCATCAACGGATTGCACCCTAACCGTGCTGCTGCATCAGTCTCGCCGACTGGCTCTGGCGCCCCAGGTTCTGGTCAAAGCACCAACGGACAATTCCCTTCGTCCCAAGCTCCTACTCCGACCAACATTTTGAACTCTGGCAACAACAACCCCTTGATGATGTACCTGCAGGCTCAGCAGCAGCAACAGGTCGAGGCCAGCATGCAGCAACAGCAGCAGGCCCAGCAGCAACAACAACAGCAGCAACATCAGCAGCAGTCCTTCCAGTCGCCACAAGCAGCATTTTATGGGGCTGACCTGAACACGCCTCAGCCACACCACTCTCACAGCTCGCACCAAAGCACTTCAAGCTTCAGCCTCATCAATGGCACCTCGGCTGGTGGCTCTGGTTCGACTACTGTTGGTGGTCTTCTTGCGCCGTCCAATCTTAATGCCCGGGCTCAACATTCTCGTGCGGTCAGTCTCCCCGCCTTTACACAAGGCCCCTTCAACCACTCGATGCAGCAGACACAAGCACCACAGAGTTCCTTCGGCAGTCTTAGTTCCGGTATTGGAGGCTTCGGCAGCGGCAATGGCGGTTACGGCCTAGCCATCCAAGGCGATGGAGGTCTTCCCGGTTGGGCGGAAGAGGAGGTTGGTGCGCAGTAAAGGCTTCGCAACATGTAGGGAATGGTGGCAAGATCTTCTTTCATCTGTGCGATACTTACACCCCACTTACCACGTTTGTTGGTTTCACTACCTTCTTTCTTTTTGGAGATTTTCTTTGCATTTATTCGGTCTAGGGTATGGAAACGGGGCGCGTTTGCTGCAATCTTCTGGATCTGATCTACTTTGTTGTAATTGCCACGCCTTAATATTTGACCTTACCACCTTCGCTTTATGGTTCGCAACTTTTTCATTTTCCTCGTTCAGTGCTGTAGCGCTAGATACCTGTAGGGATACCTAGGGATGGATGGTCGGTCACCATGGGAAATTGGCCGTGGAAGGGAGATAGTGTAGATCTGGGAACGGTTCGTAGTCGAAATGGAATTGAATTGTAGATTGTAATAGTGCCTCCCTTGGGTCGGTAGCCTTGAAGCTGTAGCAATCCTAGGATTGCATGAAATAGTGTACAATGATTGATGTAGGTAAAACTGATTATTCAAGATTGCCCAGACGCCATTGATAACTGTTTAGACGCCAAAACTGGCATTGTCCTGTTGGTGAAAAGCTCATGGTGGATTTCTGGACGGTGTACACCTCAGCCACGCATTCTCAGGGTATCGCACCACATGCGCACCGCAATTTCGCGTTCCTCCTCCTTCTTCGTTGTAGCAACAGACGCCATCATAGTTTCCTTGACCTCTGAGCGCCCCAAGTCCCGACCCTGTTTGATGGCACCCCAACACTCGCGGATCATAGTCTGTGCAAACTCAAAATCAGTCTCTTCCTCTACCTCCTGCCCGTCCACATCCATTGCCATACTGTTATCCAAAGAGTTGTACCCGGAGTCCACACCGTCCTCCACCCCACACGCACCCACCTCCGTCGTGATGCACACCACCACACCGGGCGACGACACAGCGCCTGACTGCGGCCCCTCACGCGCAGCGCGCAACTCCCCGATCTGAATCGTGTACAGGCCGCCCGTATACGTCGTGCCGTCCCTCACAGCCAAGGTGTGTCTCGGAGTCCACAGCGCCGAAGCCTGGTGCCTCAATATCGAACTATGCGCTTCCTGCTGCCGCAGCGGTATCGAAGCGATGGCGGCTGGTGCATTCGCAGGCTGTGTACACACGTAGGTGCGGTTCGGGGCCAGACCCGAGAGGTGCAGAAGGTGTTGGTATGAGTGTGTGTGTGCGGCTGGCGGGGTGTGGTGGTGGGCGGGCGGTATGGTGTCGCGGAAGAGGCGGTAGGAGAGTGACCAGGGAGGTTGGCGGGTCGCGTTTTGGAAGCTGGATTCTAGGCCTTGGATCAGGCTGGTTACCGTGCTGAGGGAGGCGTCGAGGGTGGTGGACGGGTTGGAGATGAAGTAGAGCCTGGTGGTGGGTTAGCGATTGGGGTTGCGCATGTATAGTAGGCGTGACTCGACGTACCCGCTGTACTTCATCTTGAACCTTGAGATGTGCTATCGAGGGGAGAGAGATGGAGTGGGGAGGAATCGAGAGAGGAGGGGGCAGCTTTGTTGCGATATACTCCAGTGCCAAGCCAAGCGGAATCAGAGGTACAATGGTATGCGTAGACTGTGAATAGATTCAGACGCCTAATCACGTCTCTTCTGGTTGGTGGAAGCAGCAGGCTTCATGTGCACATTGATCATTCCGCACATTCACATTCACCATTATTATTGACGGAGATCGACCGTTGCGATCCGCACATGGCTATCCCTGCTAGCGCAGTGTCGGTGACGCATTCGCGCATCGGGGCCAGCCGTTAACCATGCATCACCACGGGGGGCTCTGTTTTCGTCACATCTCACGGCGATTTCATCTCGTCTTGTTTTCTGCATCTTTTGCTTGTTTCTTGTTGTATATCTTTTATTTAGATTCACTCATATTCGTTTGCTATTGTTCTTCACTCGTTTTGCGCCGTTCCACGCTGTTGCTCGCCTCCGCAAAAGAACGACTACGTCTCTTCCCTTGGCTGTCCCTGATGAGATACCCTCAATAGACGTTCTTTGGCCGATATGAGCCCCCTTATTCGGCGCATTGCTGTGCTTTGCGTATCAGCGACATTCGTCATCCTTGCCTGCCAGCAGCTCCGCGCCCAGAACAAGCCGCTTCCCTCGCCGACGTTTACCTCTTCGAATCGAATCGTACGCCCTGTAGACTGGAAGAACGTGCCACTGCGATACCCCGTCTCATCGCTGGCTCCTCTGCCGACGGGAACGCCATCTGCAATCCCAAAAATCCAGCATGACTTCGGAGTCGAGACGGAACACAACAAGGCGGAGAGGCTACAGAGACAAGTTGCTGTCAAGGCTGCTTTCGTGCATAGCTGGAACGGGTACAAGAAACATGCATGGCTACAAGACGAAGTGACTCCGGTAACAGGAGGTTATAAAAACGGCTTCGGCCAGCGGGGAGCCACCTTGGTAGATGCACTGGATACACTCATTATCATGGACCTAGAAGACGAGTTTGAACAGGCGGTGCATGCGACTAACAAGATCGATTTCACCACTGCGGCTGTTGAGCGTTTGAACGTCTTCGAGACGACCATCCGCTATCTCGGAGGTCTGTTGAGCGCATATGACTTGAGCCAAGCAAAACATCGCACATTACTACAAAAAGCAACTGAGTTGGGAGATATGCTATATGCGGCATTCGACACGCCCAATCGAATGCCCATTACACGCTGGGACTGGGAAAAGTATGTTGTTTTGTCATTGCTATCAACTGTACGCTAACAGAAACATAGTGCTGCCTTGAACGGTGACCAAGAGGCCGATCCCCAAGCACTTAGTGCTGAGATCGGATCCTTGACTCTCGAGTTTACCCGCCTCTCGCAGCTGACTGGAGACTCGAAGTATCACGATGCGGTCCAAAGGATTACCGACAAACTTGAGAAGCACCAGAACAGAACTAAAATACCTGGCTTGTTTCCCATCCTTGTCAGTCCGCTGCGAGAAAGGTTCGACACTGACAAGTCCTTCACGATGGGTGGCATGTCTGATTCGTTATATGAGTATTTTCCAAAACAGCATCTGCTCCTTGGAGGGCGCACGGAGCAATACCGGACGCTATACGAGACCGCTATCGAACCAGCAAAGAAGCATTTATTCTTTCGCCCGAGAACCCCTCAAGGCCAGGACATACTTATTTCTGGAGACGCACGAATTAGTTCAGGCGGGTCTGTCAAGCTAGAGCCGAACGGCCAACATCTTGCATGCTTTGCCGGTGGCATGGTTGCTCTCGGTGCAAAGATCTTCAACAGAACTGACGAGCTTGACGTGGCTCGTAAACTGGTTGACGGCTGTATTTGGGTTTACGAATCGATGCCGACCGGTATCATGCCCGAGACCTTCCGGATGACGCCGTGTTATGGCGACGAAGACTGCGTTTGGGATGTCGAAAAATGGCATGAAGGTGTCAGATACTCGTACTCTGGTGAGTACGATATGCAGCAATACGAAGTCCAAGACATCATCAAGGAGAATGGACTTCAGCCCGGTTTCGCCAAGATTGCGGACCCCCGGTTCTTGCTACGGTATGTCTTGATGGAATCAATTCCAAAAAAAAAATTGAGCACGGCTGATCATGATCGCAGACCTGAAGCTATCGAATCCATCTTCATCCTCTACCGCATAACAGGTGATGCGATGCTGCAAGACACGGCTTGGCGCATGTTCGAAGCCATTCACAACGCCACCATTGCCGAATTTGCGCACTCGGCTATCGCGGATGTGACGATACCACGTGGCCAAGAGACACAGAAGTTGGATGAGTGTGAAAGCTTCTGGATGGCGGAGACGCTGAAATACTTCTATCTGATCTTCAGTGAGCCGAGCTTGGTTAGCCTGGACGAATATGTGTTGTGAGTATGCGTTCAGCATGTGAGACGATATAATGCTAATGGCGGTGTTTAGTAATACAGAAGCACATCCACTGCGCAGGCCGCAGGTGAGGCATTGATGCTGGCTTTTTGTCAGTTCATCTAGCTATTCCATGTCAGACTTGGCTGAGAGGAGTAGTGGAAACTGGAATAATATACATGGAGGCCATACAAACATAGACAGACCAAACTAAACCAACCCATACTTAGCGTCAAGCCTAGAAACGAGGTATTTCTTGTTTCACTCGGCAATCTGCGCACGACCAAATTAAACATAAAACTAGCTTGTTTTCTTTTTCACTAATGACTGTTCATTTTCTCTCCCCCCAGACCAATCCCTGACGCAGCGTCTTTACTCGGTTTCAGCAGCTGGAAAACAGTTCACGGTGCTGGGCAAGGACTATCTGAGATATGGTAGTGAGAACGTACCGCATAAACTGGCGAAGAGCGACTTTGCTAACCCGAATGGAGAAGATGCGCGGTCCAATCAGATAGATAGGAAAGCTCCTTAGCCCCCCCAGACGCAGCAACTCAGCTCCCAACGAGGTTGGACTGACGCTAAGCGAGCCCTTCTCTCTGTCTGATTGGACCGCGCATCTTCTCCATTCGGGTTAGCAAAGTCGCTCTTCGCCAGTTTATGCGGTAATTAGATATTTATCGCCAGGAGCAGTAGAGAGGTGTCGCAGGCGCCGCCTGCTGATATAGACTTCCCGAATAGGCTTAGTACTAATAGTATATGAGCCTTGAGGGGCATTCCCCTTACATTCTAACCGATCTTTTTCTTGGATAGAGACACGCAGATCGAAATGTATACCTACTACTTGCGCTAGCCCGCTCGATGCCGTGATTGCGTTTATAATAGAGAGTAGCACTCCATCCTACACCGTATACGAGATGCAGCGAGTCTGATCCGGACTGTGATGTATTTGTATACATATGGATTGCTTAGTTCTGTTTTGCAAGCACTAGAATTTAAACAATATGAGAGCTGCCAGCTTGCAACGTAGTCTAAGACTGAAAACTTTGCAATTTGACGTGCACCCCAAACCTGAGCGATACCCCCATTGTTGGCGCATTTCAGGTTTGCTCTACAGCAGTATACTGAAGCAGCCAATGAGAGTGCTGTCAAGCGGAGCTGAAAGGTTGGTTGCCTCGAGCCGCGGTGCCTGAGCCCCGCACCCCGCTCACGATACATCGACAGACCCCTCGCCAACTTAATAACTAAGACTTTGTATACTACACCGTCAACATTGAACTCTGGGAGTACTGGCGCTTCAAGTTATGTTACGACGTCCACCACGGAAGAAGGTTCGGCTGACAACCGAACAAACGTCAACGACTTCCCTGAGCAATGACCTCGAAGAATCATCACTTCGAGTATCCAAGCTCTGCAGTCGCTGCCAGAGAATCGACTTTAAGGCGTTGTTCTGCCCACAGTGGGCTATACCACCCATCTTGGGCACCTTCATTATGGCAATTGATCAGCTACAAGTCGATCCACGTTGTGACACCTGTCGTCTCCTTCAAGCTGTCGCGCCTAGATGGGATTCGGGATCCTCAGGCTTCCACTTGCGCATTTTCGACGGCAGGCGCTTGTCTGGAAACGCACAAGGAATACACCGGTCACAATCAACTACTGCACTGTCCTTACTCCCCGGTCAGGCAACTTCCCCTTCGCTTACTACTATTAGGGAGTGCCAGGATCGAGGCCTTGTATTAGCCAAATATGGACACAATGGAAAACTAGGGCTAGGCATCGCTCTCGAAGGAGCATTCGTGAATCGATCGCGGATCAACTTTGACAAGCTGAAGGCTTGGCTGCTACAGTGCGAACTACAACACAAAGACATGTGCGCAGTCGGGACGGCTCGCCCGTTGTCCCTTCCGTTGTCCTGTATCGATTGCCGCAACCGGTCGGTCGTGCCGGTTCTCGAAAGTGACCAATATCTTGCCCTCAGTTACGTTTGGGGAACAAATCGATCAAGCACGTGCCGGACAGCACAGCAAGATATGGAATATCTGCCGTTAAACGGCATAAGTCAGGTGATCGAAGATGCTATTTCCACTGTTATATCGCTTGGAAAGCGTTACCTGTGGGTGGACCAATACTGCATCAACCAGCTTGATCCGAGGATCAAGGAAATACAGATACAAGACATGGACTCGGTGTACGCCGGTGCATATGCGACTATCGTTGCTTGTGCAGGTTCCGACGCCAACTACGGGCTTCCTGGTATTAGTCGTGACCGGGACCTGCAACCTTCCGCGACGTTTCATGACTTCGAGCTGTTTTCGTCCTTACCAGGACTTGGTACCGCAGTCAAAAGTACCAAGTGGGCAACTCGCGGTTGGACCTATCAAGAAGCAGTACTCTCTCATCGAATACTCTTCTTCACCGACAAGCAAGTCTACTTTGTTTGTCCGAACATGGCACGCTCCGAGGCAGAGGTGGTACACGACAATGCAGCGCATGATCGGATTCGTTTGGAAAGGATGGGAATGAGCCTCAATTCAGGCATGTTCCGAGATGGATATCGAAGCAGGAATAGGTCTCATCTGGCGGAACTAGACGACCATATCGCTGAGTTTTCCGGAAGATGCTTGACGTATCAGGGAGATGCGCTGGACGCCTTTCGCGGATTGTTAACTCGCTCTCTGTTCTTTACGTACTACGGAGTACCGATCGCCCCAGCTGCAAACACTCACCATTCTGAACACCCCGAGGTCTTTGATTTCGCAATGGCGAGAGGTCTCAACTGGAAACCAACGATTCTCAACACGACCCAGGGAGCACGTTCTACATTTGCCCGCCGGAGAGAGTTTCCGAGTTGGTCATGGGCTGGTTGGGTCGGTCCAGTTGACTACCCGTCTTCTTTTTTCGTCGTGCCTGAGCCGGAGGTGTGCGACATAAAGTTCTGGGTGGAGGACGAAAATAAAAAGCTTTCTAGTCTTTTTCATATCGCGAGCAGTTTGCAGAAGACGCGAATGATCCCAGAACAATCGCATGTCTTGGTTGTAGATGCCCACCTCTTTCGTGTTCGTTTCAAGGAAGACGTCACCGAAGACGGTTATATGCGGGACTATTGGTGTTATCCAGCACTAACTGAAGGAGAACAAGTGGAGAGCTGGCACCCCGATCGCGATAAAAAGGCTTCCTTTTTCGAGAACCCCGACAGAACGACGGAGCTCTTTCATCGAATAGTTAGCGAAACGTGGGATGGCATGGTCCTATGGACACGGGGCCGATATGCACACCTTCGCATCCTCGACTGGGTTGGTGATGTGGCTCATGTCATTGGTCACGCCCAGCTTCGGTTTCGGGGACGGGGATATTGGAAGTTTACAGGTAGTCAAAGGAAAAGGATTCGGCTGGTTTGATAGTACTGTACACAAGGCTACGCGCCGAACGAAACGTAGAAACGTAGCGACAGAGACTTTCAACCCATGCATGAGTATAGTCAATACTGAAGGACATGAAATCGACCAACAAGGCTGTTGGCGCAAGGTAAGGGAGCTTTATTCTAATCTCAACCCTTCCACATCAAACAATAACCTTCGCCAGCTAGTACGTCAATCACTCTTTGGCACTACCATTTCAACATTGCATCCCAATCTCGCCACCATATTGAAGAACTCAGACTTTTAAGCAAGGTCAAACATTTGATCTTATCATTAGCATGCAGTCTGGAAAGAGGAGCCTAGGTACTAATTTTCTTCTGTTAGCGACGGGCATATCAGTCCTCAAAGAGATACATAAGGTGAACATAAGACGACAAAAGCGTGGACATCCCAGACATGGAGGCAGGAAAACAAAAACTCTGTTTATCACAAAAGTAACCATATTTTCAACTCCGACGTGGTTCTGTTCCCAAGTCGCGTCGTGTATGCTGCTAAAGTCTGTGTCGTTATCGGGCAGTGCTTGTTTGTTGTCACAAGCGCTCATTCACCTCTTCCATAACAACAACAAACCACCACCGCACAATAATAACAATCACCACCCGACATTTTTCATGTATATATACCCAACAACTCCGCCTCTTTCAAATATCCATCGAACCTTGAAAACGAGATGGCGGTTAGTGCAACACCCAAAAACAATGTGGAATAGCCACATTAAGCGCTAGTCGTGATAAACTAGTGTGTCCTCTTAAAGGACCCGGTTTCGAGCCAGAGCGGAATTAAAGAGGCCGTAGACTTTTTTGGTTACTTTTTTCCCTCTCTATTGTCACGTACGCGCGTAGCTTCAGAGTTCCTCAGCTAACAAGCTATCGTCTACTTACTAGCTAATGTTAGGCTAGTCGCCCTACCGTACTGTGGGTGGTATTCACTGTTACTATGCTGGATAGCATGCTGCTAAGCATCTAGATAAATGCTGCACAAACGCAGTGCTAGGTGAATGCATAAAACACGAACACTTTCTTAGTGAGGCCTGATCATACTCTCTTCACTCAATACAGCACGTTTGAATTTTAGTCAGTGACTTCTGCCGTGCTGACTGCTTCAAGATGCGCTAATTGGAACCGATGATGACGCAAGTAGCTGGCTCCGCTTTTTTTTTAGGCGGTAACTTGAGGAAATGCCGTCCGATAGCACTGTGACTGTGAACTGGTTTATCTTTCTGGCAACTAGTCTCTAAGATGCACCAAGTCGCAACAACATGCGTGTACGAAGGGGTCATTTAAAGCCCCAAGCTTCTTGCTGGTGGGGATCGGTAGTATACATATCCTAGATTTCTTGCGGTTCACGTCTAGCTTGCTCGCTCCTTTGTATTATGACCAAAACCATTACAGTCGTTGGGGTCATCGGTAACCAGTTAAAACCTAATTCAATGACAACCATCAAAATGTTGCTGGCGAGAAACTAACGTACTATAGGCCGACAATCTGGATGATCTGGAGTCTCTGGAGGAAAGCCTTCAAGAGTGCAAACGAGGCAATGGATCTAGTATTTGGGCTCGAGTTCGGTGACACATATAAGTACTTTGATAAACTAGCTTTGATGGTGGAAATCCCAGAGTCATAGCTCCGCGGGATTTTGGCGTGAGCGTCAAGTCCACGACGATGGAGGAGTATGTAAAGGGCGCAGACTGGAGTTCAGTGCTGTACCGGTAAGCTTCCACGCGTGTAGCAGATACGGGCTAGTGCTCCAATGAGATTCCGACATTCAATCGTTATCGTATATGGTGTTTTTCGCTGTGATTGAATATGGAGCTTGCTGCCGCTTTTTGTCGAAAGTGAAAAGGTAGCAGTGGCACGGTGGCAGGTGGGTACGTACCTACCGGTACCTAGTTGGTGGGGCTGGCGGCTCGTGCGGCTAGCGCAAGAAGACGTCACGATCCGTCCTTTCCAAGGTCTTCTGCCAGTACCTCTTCTCTTCCTTGCATTATTCTACTAGAAATAGAAAGCCTGTATTTTTTATTCGACACAAGCCGCAGGGCTCCTAAGAATGTCACAGGGTGCTGATCTAGGCTTGAACGGGATGTCGTGCCCTTACCTAGGCCCTGTGGCCGTGGAGCTTCATGCGCCTGCCTGGATACTCCAGGACGTCCAAACCGAAACAAGGCTTTACGGATATCAAAAATGAAGACATCCCCCATCTAGTTGATTTTTGCTCATTGAGAACAGCCCGCGAAAGCAAGACAGGACGTCGCACAGAAGCAGCGCTGACCGCAGCACCTTCCCTTACCTTTAAAAATTTATATATTATATCAACCTTGGAAGTCCCTGAGAATCCATAAATTTGAATCGGAAATCCCTGATATCGACCACGACGACTTCGAAGTCGAAATAACCATGTCCGATTATCCGAAAAGCTTTGGGAGTTAATTGCCTCAAGCAGTATCAGCGCGTCCAGGGTATCGATAACGAATTGCAGTACCGACAGCAGGGAACGTCTGGAGCCGCCCGCGACATGCGCCATACATGAAGCTTGACCTGGCATCCGAACCATGAACAAGCTACTGGACGACACCCATACATTCGCGCCAAGGGTTTTGGGATTCCAATACCGTACTAGGCTAGCCCCATATGTTTGCCCGGCGATCGATGCTGATAAACCCCTCCACGATGCATATTGATGCTGTGCAGACGACCACGCCAGCCTGTATTTCGTGACCAGCTCCTCATGGGACACTGCTAGCTGGGCGTTTCTCGTGTGGACACCGAGCAGAAATTACTTTTTATAGGTAGTCGTCTAATATGTCACTTCGTATCGCTACTTAAGTCGAAGCCATACCCCGCAACACATTGATAAGGCACACAGACTTTTGGTTTGCTCGTTACAACGCGGTCGATCGGACGCCCCCCTCTCTTCTAATGCTCTAGCAATAGTCTTGTATCTCATATTCCTTTCAATTTCATATTGCAGCTCGACCCAGCAACCAACAGCAACAAAAGAACAAGAGAGGGACTCAAGCCTGTGGATATCAGCTCAACGGGCATTGAACTTCCATCATGTCTCTTACTTTTCTGTTGCTGCTGGGCGCAGCGTTCATTGTCAGCTCAGCCTTTCTTCTAACCCAGCGGGGCCGACGCAACATCATCTTGGAACGACTTCGCATTGCCCGTCGAAGAGCCTCAGGCGCCAGAACCCCCCCAAGATCCTTATCTCCTGAAAAGAAGCCCACCAACGCTGCGGAACCCGACTATTCAGACACTTTCCCATCATCACGACGTTTTGCCTTAGCCGACATTGATGCCACCTCAAACCTAGGCTCAGTGGATGGAAAGCTCAACGAACAGGGGGAAGATTGGAAGCAGAACATGTTACCCATAGACGTGTCTTATCTCGACGCCGATGAGTCGTCATTTGTTCCCTGTGGCTTCTCGGTAAAGGAGATAAAAGCTCTTGGAGACTTCCCGGACTACGCTACACTCAGCGGCGTACCGCTTCCGCAGCCATACCCCGAGTTCGACATTGACAAGGCACTCCCTAGACCGTACAGGCCGATCAGATGGGCCTACCACCAAACCATGTGTAAGTACCGTCTAAAAAACCTGACCCTGTAAGCCATGTTGATGATATGTAGCCATCACCAAGATGCAGACCGACTGGTGGCTAGAACTCGAAAACACATATGTAGAGCGTATCAAGCAACGGCAAGCCTTATTCGCAAAACATGGATCCGACGTCCTCGGGGCGCTACCGGGCTCAGAACTAGCATGCAAAGAGCTGATGGAGATGGCGCTACAATTTCTCTGTGCCCGCTACCCACAATACTTCCGCCTATCGAACGACAAGAAAACCTTGTACAACGGCATCCTAAAGACGGAGACAGACCTCAAGACAGCACCACCACTGCACGTCCTCCTCAACAACATCCCCGAAGACTTTGCCATAACGCAGCGAGACGACAAAACGGGCTACTACAGTTTCCGCGCAGGCGTCATTTGCAGTGCGCTAGGCTGGAGCGTGGGGTCGAAAATCGGTCTCGATCTCCAAGACATCCACAAGCCCATCCCCGACTACAAAGAGAAGATGCAATTCTCAATGGACCGGTACGTAACCCCACCAAAAAACCACAACGGAATACCGAATCATAACTAAACAAACAAACCCCACCCCCAACAGATACTTTGCCAAAAAACCAACCGACAAACCCATCCAGCGCGGCTCCTGGGGCCTCGAAATAGACCAGCCCCTATACATGCCCCCCGGCGACCCGCACGAAGCCCACCGCGCCCACCAAGCCCCCGACCTCGATCTCTCGCGCTGCCACCTGCGCGTAGACTGGCAGACGCTGCGTCGGCTGCCGCTATCAGGCGCGGTCGTGTTCAATTTCAAAGCGCTGTTCACGCCCGTGGCTGAGTTTCGCGACGAGCCGTATGTACCGGCGTTGGTGCTCAAGGTGTTGAGCGAGGGCAAGCAGTCGCTTATGGAGTATAAGGGGACGTGGCATGTGGAACATGTTGTTAAGCCGGCTTTGGAGGCTTTTCATCGTGAGCAGGTGGTGAGTGGGGTTGTGGAGGAGGGGTGGGAGCCTAGGACTTTGGAGGAGAGTCCTTGGTTTCCGGGGTGGGAGGATAAGTGGCATCGGGGGCAGGGGTTTTGAGATGAGGCGGGTGGGTTGGTGGGTGGGTAGGTCAAGAAAGGATGATGGCATGACTGAGTGAGATTGAGACTATTTGGCACAAGAAGCATGGAGGTTGTAAAAAATATTGAGAGATTTGCTAAGAACATGATAACACCGTATCAGCGCTGAGGGCACCTCAGACTCGACATACCCATGTAGATGACCCAGTGATGAAAATAAAACGCCTTGTCGTGCTGCATACCAACAAGTCCGCCGTAGACTTTGAAGCCGAAAGAAAGAAGGAAAGACAGCCATTTCTCGACACTCGTCACACGCCCATGGTAAAATCATGTTCTATGCCAGGCGTCACGCTGTGATAGGTTAGCTCAGCCTCTTCAGCACGATATTAGCTATGCTTACCTAGCCATGAACTTCAGGAACACGACAAGATACTGATCCACGCGGATAGCTACCTCGTCGTCACCGCCCTCGCTCAGCACTTCCCAGTCGTCCTTGGCTTCGTCGCCGTCTTTGTTCTTTACCTGCTCAGTCAGCTTCAGTAGCCGTGTGTCGTCGACTAGTGCTTCCATGCCACTGTCGAGCTTGCTGACATCTTTGCCTGCCTTTAGCTTAGCAAGGCGCAGCTTCAAGGCCGCATCTGCGCGGTCGAGAAGCACTTTCATGACGGATGCGTGCTTGCATGGATGTACGGAGGCGGTCTTAAGGGGGTTCTCGAAGAAGGGGAAGTCCTCGATTGTGACTGTCTTGTCCTTGTAGTCCCCTACGATGTCCTCCATCATCTCTTGCGGTCTGAGTGGAACGGAGGTGGAGCCGTAGCCGGAGAGGTATAATCGCGGTGTGCGGTAATGTGCCGAGTATGTGATATAGAGTGTGTATGTTCGGAGGGGTCTGGAAAAGGTCAGTACTTATCGCGCTAGACCAGTGGAGCGGTGAGGGGGCGAAACGTACGCCTGCGTATTTGATGCAGCCTGTGGGTCGCGTATGATGGCCTCCTCGTCGTCTTCATCGTCCTCCATATCGGGTATCTCGTCGTCCTCTTCGGCTGCGCCCAGGTTGCCGCTCTCGTCGACAGTCCGCACGTCGCGCACCTTGGCCTCCTGGCTCGCTGCCATGCCGCCCGTCCTCAGCCAGCCATCATCGTCAGTCGCGCCTTCCCCAGCCGCGAAGCCGTCCCTCACTATGGTCTCGTCCTGGCCCGCCTCGCCCGCGAAGTTGTCGTCGAGTCGGCGATGGCAGGGCACGCCGCGCGTTACCAGGAACTGCTTGCCGTCGGGAAGGTACGATACGCGTTTTGCAGGCGACGACGCGTCTGCCCACTGCCACGAAGGAAACTTGAAGACGAGAAAGTCGCCTGCGAGCACAAACTCGTCGGGCGTTATCTGGCCCGTCTCGCGGAAAGTCGACGTGTGGCTGATGGCGGCGGTCCGCTCGCGGAAGGTGTCGATGTACGACCTGACAAAGTTGTAAGCCATGTCTGTTGCAGTGGTTCTGATTTTGGGTTGTTTGCCGGCCGGTGGCTGCAGAGTAGTAGTGTAGTAGTAGTGTAGTAGTGGTGCTGGCTATGCTGACTGTACGATATTGCTGTCTGTACCTGCACCTGCCGTATGCCTGGCGGGGTGGCGGGGTCGCAGGCAGGCGCGCAGGGTCGAGGCTGCCTGCTGTGGATCCCTCAGCGCCCGCGTGGGGCACAAGCCACAGGAGAGCAGTCCGTCATCCCGCTGCTTCACCTGCCACGTCCCGCTTCACTTGCCACCCGTCACCAGATCTCTTCCTGTTTTGTCATTCACTCTCTTGTTCCTGCATCACCGCTCCTTCTGTCACAAGGATTCCTCCACGTGACGCCGGCCCATCATCCAAGCAACCGCACCCGGTCTCGACCCTCGTGCACCTCGTTATCGTCGGATCCTGTACCACGGGCGTAAAAGTCCATACGAAGTCCTCACCAGTAGGCAGGCAACAGGCCAAGAGGTACTACCTTACGATACCAGCTTCTCTAGCTGTCTCTGCGTCACAGCCCGGGTAACAGCTTATTGCACAAGTGCGTTGCTGCTCCCCAGGTAACGAATCGCATGTTCAGCTCACGCCGACCGGGAGAAGCATTTCATGATGTGAATAAGATCTCATGTTAAATCCTCCACGTCTAGTTACACTTACTCTTCCACCGTCACGCATGCCTATGAAGCTCATGTCGAGAACCTTTGGGTCAGCGTCCAGGCCTACTTTATGGACCGGCGTTGGAGACCGCAATCACCATGGCCTGATTCTGTAGCCTTGCAGGCGCAATCAGAGGCAGGCTGCAGTGCCTTGTCCCTCACATAGTCCCACTACTCCTATTTCTTCTACCCTCATTGGGAAGACATGTCACAGCTTTCGCAGAAGCGTGCTCGCACAGCGCTGTACCACGCAACGAAGCCCAGTCAACGCGACGGCGCCTTCTACAAGCATGGTCAACCCTTGCAAGTTTCTGCTATTCTTTGTGCCATTTGGACGTGTGAAAACGTTCCTAGGGCTGAATCACTTATTCTAGACAGTCAGTCGCATGTCTCTCGCTTGATTCATAGCTTGGGACAAACACGAAAGAGACACCGTACCCGGGATCATGCTCATGAGCTCGTATATTTCCTCAATTCGGCACGAGTCGCATTCGGTTACGCTGTCGATACCGTTTGTGTAGCGCTAAGTCCCAGAGCTTGGCCAAGCATCACATTCATTCGACATCATATTTTACGTCTGCCACTGGCCCCAAGGAAGCGTTCCTATCGCGCAACTTCAGTAGAACCCAGCAAGTTCAAGGACAGAAAGAAACAACGTCGATCGAGGCTACTGTTTGTGGAAGGCGTATGTGATTTCCCGACGGTACACGAGCGCGACTTTCTGAGCGTAGCTGGAACAGGTACTGGTAAAAGCCGTCTAGTTCAAGCTCGCTCGCCCAGCATCAGTCGATCTGGCGGTAAACCACAGCTGCTCTTACACAGCCCCACATGTTCACGGAGGAGCTCATGTTCAGAAAAATACGGCGCCGCCTGGGGATCTGCTCGCTCGACAGGGCAACTGGACGATTCGCCTTCAGATGATCAAGACACACGACATTAATGTCCCCTACATGTCCGACCTACTTGTCGTGTCTTGGGCTCGGCAACTCGGTGTTCTGCACAGTAGCTATTCCCTAGCCAGCGAATGCCCGCGCCCATCGGCGAATAACACTATTCTTAGCCGCATAGCCTCTTATGAGGTTGGATGCTACATTGTAATGTGCTAATGAAACATTCCACCTTGTCAAGATCATCTTCTTATTGGATACACCAGTCAACAACATATGGGCAACCCATGAAACAAGGAAGTGATCGTGCCTTGTACCTGCAGCAGCTCACAGGGGTAGACGGTTCAGAGTGTAAGTTAACCTTCCTCGGCTACGTCAAAGCTGAAGCTCTTAACGGCAGATTGCGACAGACAATGTGATGTAGGGTCGAATATCCCGTTCAGAGTATACCCACGAGCGCTAAGGTGCACAGCATTTATGCCAAATGCCAAAGCTTCAATGTCAGTCACAACATCGCTAGCACCTGCATTGTGGGCGAATGATATCTCAATCCGAGACAAGACACACGGCTTGTGTACCTCGCTGCGTTTTCAGAGGCCATCAGTTTGTTTTATTTCCGAGCTTTTCATCTCGTCTCTTCGCCTCTTCGTCTCGATATAAGAGCCCAGCGAGCAGCGGACGTTCTGGCGAACCAAGTCTAACAACCGCGATATCAACACCGAGGCGGACTTCTATTGTCATACCTTATATCCCCCCTGTGCTTGTCTGGCTCTTGTCACAGTCTCAAAACGTAGCGCCAGAGACGCTGTCCATCTTTCTCTAACCAATACGTTTCTACACCGCTTCCAATGGCCGAGCCAGTTCTCAGTGATCCATCCCAACCACGATGCGGAGGCCGCCGTCCTCAAAATTGTTCGATCAACGACCAGGTACGCTCCATGTGAATAATGGAGCGTAATCTCTCTGACTTTTTAAACACTAGAACAGCTCAGCCCAACGTACTCAGGAAACCCACACGAGATCGACTACAAATGCGACGACTATAACCGCTCCCGATAATAGACGTCCTTAGCTAGCACTGGCCTGCTGGTTAGTTGAGACAAGGGAGAATGGACCACGGACGGTCGAGTCCTGTTTTTTATCAGGACTTTGAAAAGCTGTTGTGTATACGCCTTTAACAAGCTGATTTCACAGAATCTCTTTTCATAGGTTTGGACGAAAGATGAAACTCTTTGCATGCGTGTACGCTTCTGCGACAGTGCGATACCATGACAGGAGTAACCAGCAAAACCTGTTCTTTCTCGCATTGATCCACCCACGCGGGGTTAGGATCTTGATTCTGCCTATCTCCTCATTCATTACCAAGGCACGCCATGTCGGCGGGCCCGCAGCCGCGCACCGTAAGCAGTAATACAGAGCAAACAAGTGCTTGCAAAATGTAACAATCCTATATGAGTGTACACAAGCACATGACACGTGGTTGCACCCTCGGCCGTCTCCTCTGCGAATGATCATACATACAGCGTGGTGCTCAGGTGGAATGCTCTTACCAATATCCCACGCATGTCTTACGTTGCTCTTTTGACATGTCACCACATACCCGCACACACACTGCATTGTTCTAATACTACTAGGGAGACTCGAGGCACTGAACTGCCATGCCAGCGTCAAAGAGATAGTGTGCTAGATACGGCGCCACGACTCCCTTTGTTTGAACTTCCTCATGATGCGCATTAACCAAACTTTGCAGCCCTAACCAGAACCCACAACGATTGCATTCATTACCCCTCAATATTCCCGCTACGACCATCAGGATGAGGCATATGAGCGCACGAAAATAGCGCTTGATTACCACGCTACCGCTACCGCTACCCCAAAGCCCTCCTTACACCGCTTCATGGTAACGAACGCCGGTCCATCCCCATGGGAAACACCATCTCGATCGCGCCCAACATTCTCGTCTTCCCCTCTCCCGAACCGTCACGGCGGGTCCACGGCTTCGTGCACACAGCAAGCACCCACCCCGTCGGCGTCCCAACACCATCAAAACCCGGAAAACCAGCCTCGACCCACCTCGTACATGCCGACACACAGCGGGAAGCGCGTCTAACACGCTACGCTATCCTTCCCAACGTACGTCCAACCGTTGTCTCCTTGTTGACCAGCCTAACCACCTCCCTGCGCACACGCACAGACACGTCCATCATGCCCCTTTCTCTCCTCTCGTGCGTACCGCGCACCATATTCCTCACAAGCGGCGAGTTTCAAAACGAACTGTCCAACACCGTGCTTTCTATTCTCTTTGATCCCGAAACAAGGCATGGAAACACGGCAGCAAGCCATTACACGTTTCTCCACATTTACGACTCCGCACATCTTGCGCAGCCATTCGATGCGCTGTTGACAGAGTGGGTGTATAAAGGGTTAGTTGGGAAGGGGCAGTCCGTGGAGCAGGATGTGGAGCTGGTGGGGCGTATGGAGGCGTGTGGGATGACTGTGATTAAGAGGTGGATTGAGGGACGAGGGGAGGAAGGTAGTGGTGTTGATGCGAGGATGGTGGGGGTGTTTGAGGGGTTGCTGTTAGGGTTTTGGATGGAGGGTGGGGATAGGGATGGGAATTCGGGAACGGGTGTTGGTACGGAGGAGATGGGGAGTGGGTGTGTGCCTAGCTGATGTCGAAAGGTTATGGAGAGATGTGCAAAGACTCTCGCAGTTGGAATTATACCGTTCCGAGAACCACTCGTCTAGTGACAGCTGAAGCAAACCTTGAGAATGTCGTCAGCAGTGGTCATGCAGATTGCAGAGAAGTGGCAGAACTACCATTCGCATATGCCTGAGGTATTTTGAAACGCCGTAAATCCGACTTGTATTCCTGTCATATCTCCGCCTCTTCGCTTGAAGCTTCCGAGTCCCAAACGCCATCGCTAGATGTCCGAACGTACCATGTTTTTTTCGCTCGCTGCCTCCTCGACACCAACTCGACCGCAGTTGAGTTTTCTCGCCATCACCAGCGAGCCCCAAATGCGCAGAAGCACCCTAACCCCCGCATAGAGTTTCCACGCGCTCCATCAATGATTTCTAAAATTCTTCTTCTGGTAAAACAGATCCGTCCTCGAGCTACCCAGATTAATAATCTTGGGACACCCATCCCTGTCCTTTTCCAAGCGCGTACACTCGAAGCAATAGAAGGCGTCCGAGATGCCCTCGCCGCCACAGACGACGCATTTGTTTTGGTAGTTGCCGAAGGAGCATTCGTCGCAGATGCGGGCGAGGGTGGTGGGGCGCACGTACGAATCGCAGACGGGGCATTTGCCGTCGCATTTGTCGCAGAGCCGGCCGATGGAGATGCCGGGTTGCTTGCGGCACATGACTAGGTCGCTGTGTGGTTGGGTGGGTAAGCAGCTAGCGCCTTTGGGAGAAGACGAAATGACAGTTACTTACGGGTGATGGCGCGACATGGCGGAGTTGCTATGGGTGGTGGGGAACTACTCTGGCGTGCGTGGTGGCGTCTGTGTCTGTCGTGAGAAAGTGAGAAAGTGAGTCGCGGAAGCTGGAGTCGAGCTCGGGGGTCCGCTGCTAGCGTATGCCAAGACATGGTGGGCAGAACACCTGCACCGTGCGGAAGCTTCCACCCATGCTACCACAGCCCTTGCCTCCGACATGTGCAATCAGGCGTGACACCACCATACAACTAATCCGCCGTAGATGGATGTCATTGGAAAGTCGTAGATCTCACTTGCATCCTCATGGCGGGCCCCATCGCGTCGGCCATAGTCCTGCCAGAAGAACTTGCCATCCCAGCCTCGCCCGTTACCGGTAATGGCCACAAGCGACGACAGGAATCGACATCAGATGACAACGCAAAGCGGCCGCGACTCAGCGAAGACAGCGCGGCGAGTGAGGGACGGAATGCTACCAAGGACCCCAAACCGGCTCCCGTGCGCCGCGAGCGAGGACGAGAGCGCAGATTGTTCGGCGCAGCCTTGGGTGCACTCTCACAGAATTCTGCTACCACAGCACAGAAACGCCGCACCGAGATCGAGAAGAGACAACTCGCCCAGCGCCGGCAGGACGATGAAGAGAGCGAACAGAGGAAGGCGGAGCGCTTAGCCAGGCGCAAAGAGCAGCGATGGAAGGAGCAAAAGCACTTTGAGAGGAAATCAGTACGGAACCCAGTCTCTCAAAAAGACACCAATTACTTACCGGTGGTAGCTGCGGACACGACACCAGAACCTGCTCAGCATGGCACACTTCCTCCAGACCAAGGCCGAACCACACCTTGTACGTTGCTCTACACCATGTCCTTGCCTTTTGCAAGCGCTTATTTCCGCATAGTATTACAAGCCTTGGGAGACCACCTCGGATGAGGAAGACCGCATTCAAGACCAAATCGCCGAAGCCGAACGCACGATCAAACGCGAAGTAGACGATTACGAGGCTCGCCAGCAGCAGGATGATCAGCGGAGGAGACATACTCCCGGGGAGGCTGGGCGTGATGCAGACGGTTCTGATACTGGTAAGAACCACAATGCAGACGCACCACGAGAGACATCCACTACCAATGACGGAGCTAATGGCAGCGCCAACATGCCCAAGGATTTCGACATGAAGGATCAACACCCCGATAGCCCCGGAACAGAGGCGGTGAGGGCAGAAGCCGACACCGCGGAAGTACAGGAGAGCAATATACCAAGCAATGGGACTATCGCTGACCAGTCCAGCAAGGATGATGACGACGAGGACGGTGAAGATGTAGTCGAAGAAGCCGCGGAGGACACGGTCATTTACTAAACATCACGAGGAAAATCGTTCCGTCTCTGCCTGTTCTCTCGGTCGCCGGTCCGACCAATCTTAATCCTTTCGGATCTTGGTTTATCCTGCTTCCGCATTGCTGGAGATAACAGCATACATCCTGTTTTAATCGCCGCCAACCGCCCAATATGGAATCTATACATTCAAAAAAAAGATACATTGCCGACAGCGACACAAGTTCACATAGTTACTAGCGAAGCCAAGCGTTTTGCCATGGAATCATAACAGCAACAACAATAGCCACATCGCTAAAAAGAAAACCTTCCTGGATTCGTCCGTTCCCAAATCCCAAGTGTTGTAATCATCATGTTTCTTCACCGATTCCATGTGCGAAAGGTGGGAAAAGCCCTCGCTTGCATGCAATCATAACATGTCACCTTGTTACCCAAGCTGTCGGGTCCAGGTCCGCAGTTACCGTCACAGCCACCGGCGGGGAAGGGGGATGCTGTGTGCCGGCAAATTTCCAACAACACTACCACAGTACAGAAACTTTTTCTCGGTTGCGACGGCGCACGAGTAAGCTCGCGGCTCGCGGCTCGCCTCACTTTATACTTCAACCCGCATGAACGCCGTTACAGTCACTTTGGGTTCCCGGATTTTGGGTTCGTTGTGCTGGTGTTGGCCGACACCGAAACTACCTACCCCCGCGGGAGGGTGTGGCTTGGGCTGGCATCATTGCGCGTATTTCCGGAATTCTTGCCACAGGGCCACCCACTGCAGCATAGGTGTCATGGCAACTTGTTGTTTTTTAATACTTTGTTTAATGTGCAGTAAACAGTGTTCAAATTTTGTAGTGTCTCAGATGCGTGGGCTGCATGCATGTGAGAGAACCTACCGGTATGCTGATGATGATGATGATGCCAACGCTAGAGCACAACCCCACACTTTGTCTCTGCCTCGGCACGTTTTTCACTAGGTAACAACAACTGCAACGACAGTGCGCAAGCAGCATACCTCTGCTTTTCGTTTTTTGGGAACGCCGACGCCGCAATTACTGGTACACACCTATAGGTAATGCTCTGTTGGTGAAAAGTTTTAGGACTATTAGCCCATTTACGTTTCCATCTTCCTCCGTCATGTCGCTAGTCAACGACGATCCTCGAGTCGAGCATAGGATCTCCAAACTCAATGGGTGCACGTATCATTACTTGCATGCTTTGCCTGCTGGGGGAAAGTTTGTGTGTACGGTGTTTTTGGTACGTCTCCCTCTTATTCATATGATGTTCTTGGAGAGTGGGGCTGGGAGCTGTATTAGGAATGGGGAAGGGGCTATGAGGAAAGGGCGAGGATTTGCTAACGTTTAATTGAATGGGTTGGTTAGATCCATGGGTGGCCTGATATTTCCATGGGCTGGCGATGTCAGATTCCGGTGCTGGTGGATATGGGATGTCGGGTTGTGGCTATGGATATGATGGGGTATGGGGGTAGTGTGAGTTTATCGTTTCCTATGTTTTCAGGGGCGGACCGCCCTTGCGAAGGGTACCCTTTTGTCCGCTGCAAATGGAACGTCCGACTGATCAGTATAATACAGGATGCTCCGCCCGTCCCTCCCAACTCGATTAGTTTGTATGGGCTCAAGCGGGCAGCGGATGATATTGCGGCACTGGCGAAAGAGCTCGGTGCGCCCAAGATTGTCCTCGGTGGTCATGACTGGTACGCCATACTGGTAACAGATGAACCAAAAGGCCGTCCGCTGACTCTGTTGACAGGGGAGGTTTTGTCGTCTGGCGAGCCGCACAGTGGTACGCATTCACAAGTCCAAAGACCAAAAACCACCCACCCAGAGAACTCACTGACAACTTACCCCAGGCATCCAGACCTCGTCTCGCATGTGTTTTCTGTCTGCAGTACGCCTTCTTCTCCCCTTCCCTTTTTCCATTTTCATCCAAATGCTAAATCTCTTTACCCCCTACAGCGCCTTACACCCCACCCCAAGAAACCTTCTTCTCCACCGAAGACCTCGTCAAAGGCCCCTTGCCCCAATTCGCATACCAACTGCACCTCGCATCCGGCGAAGTGGAAAAAGTGGTCCACGATGAGCATTCGATTCGCCAGTTCCTGAAGGGTATGTATGGAGCCAAAGGACCAGACGGTGAAGCAATCTTTCTACCCGAAAGGGGTGTATTGGGTGAGAATCTGGACAAGATTGGGGAAGGGGGGTTATTGGGTGGTGAGGTAAGTTTGATCATCTCTCTTTGTCATTCCCACATGACATGGAAAAGAAGAAGGAAGTAGATGCGGATGACGCGTCAGTGACGTCGGCTTTCGGAAAGGATGTCCGCTGGAGGATGCGTGCTCGACAGAGGTTATTGCCTCATCCGGTGTTGCTTGCATGAGGAGCCCGGGGATGGGATCTACTTTTCTGCTCGATAGTGGGCATGTGCAGGATCGACAGCATATGCATTGTTTCAGAAACGTGCACGCGTCCTATTGAAGATCTCAAGAGGATATACATGGATGGACACCTGACCACAGATCATCACGTGCTGACACCAACGCCAGGTTCTGGACTACTACGTCAAACAGTACCTCAAGCACGGCATCCATCCCACCCGTACGTTTTTTTTATTGTTATTTTTTTTTCGCTAACTGCACCGTTGAATGACTTGATACTTACTTCACGCACTAGTAAACTGGTACCGTACCCGGCACCAAAACTTCCTCGACGACCAAGCGCTGCTCGACAAGAAAACCATTACGCAACCTGTGCTCTTCATCCAGGCCACGCGCGACAATGTACTCAAGCCTGAAATGTCAAAGAATATGGAAAAATTCATTCCGAATCTGACGCGGGGTGAGGTCGAGACTGGGCACTGGGCGTTGACGCAGAAACCGGCGGATGTGAATAGGATTCTGAGTGCTTGGTTTGAGGCACAGGGGTTAGTGGGTAGCAAGGGAACGGGGAAGAGTAGTTTGTAGTTTGTAGTAAGTGTTGCAAACACCGGACACAGCCCGGGAAACTCGCGTCTTGTTTTTTTTTCTTTTTGTTCACAGGTGGCCTTGGGAATGATGATAACAGAGAAGTCCATGACACGCAGCAAAAGGCAAACAAAAATAATATTCGGGCGCGATATAGTAACCTAGGGAGCGAGAGCGGCTCACATGCCTCCTCCTTCTGTTCTGCGGCCAGGGAACTAGTATAATATTTTCTTTCCCGTCTTATTATTAGCGGTGTGGTTACGTCGTTATGAACCGGGTACATGATTTAACAGTCCAGATAGGATAAAATAGCGATTGTGCGAGATGGGCGGCGGCGGCTCTATCCGTTGTGGCCTGACTTGTTGCTTGCATTATCGCGCAGCCCCTTGTGCGATATCGGGGGGAGGGGGGAGGGGGAGGGGACGGAAACTGGGTTTTGTGGACGCTAGACAAGCATGATGAGATCCTTTCTGCTTTTTTCTTGGGTAGTCGGTTGTACTGCGGTATCTAGTGTATGTGACAGCTATCATTGTACCTCGTTGCGTTTTCTATCTTTTTTTTTGGCAATGGCTGGGCTGCCTGGGCTTACCTACCTACCTAGGGATGAATGACGTCGAACAAGGAGATGGGTGGGACATGCATAGGTACTTACTGGCGTCAGCGTACAGACTTCCCACGTCGCGAAACGTGGTTTTTTTTACTATTATTATTCTTGATCATGTCGGTACTCAGTTATCGGTCAGCACGGCGAAGGGGCATTCCGAGGACGTACAATGGTGGGTACCGTATCTTGTGAAACATGCACATGCATACCAGTTTATCTTCTCGACCTCGTTATCCGGTGGGTCCTGGGTAACATGTACAATATCTTTTAAATTTTCCGGGCCTCCGACTTTCGCAATTTATCGAACGCCACTTGTAGATGTACACTCGTGAGTCAGGCCAAGCGTGTTTGGTAGAACCTTATTATTAGTACCTACAGAGTCAACTGGTAATAATAAGCCTACGAAGTGTGACCGGGGATTCTAACCTCAAACCTCAAACCGGCAAAAGCGACACCGGTATTTTCCTTGGAAATTGGAGGCAAATTGCGGGCGTTGTGCGTTCTAGATAGGAAAAGAAAGCGACACTATCTTGAAAAAGAGCTTGCGTGTTAGCGCTCCTTCGATCCTATTCTTCCAGACGAGCAGAGGGAGAAAAAAGGACGATGTTGTTAAGGTGTGAGATGCATAGCTCAAATTTCCTGGTAAAGGATATGCCGGATGCAGGTCCCCCTCCGTCCGTGCACACGATCCATTGCCCTGGAAAGTTGCGCACCTCAGAGGACCACCAGTAAGGTGACAGGATTGCGCCCTGTGGCTGTCCGGTGGTCGCGAGGAGGAGGCAAAGTATGGCGGTCCTATTGCGAACAAGTGTTAGTGCGGAGCCGCGGTCCCGTCGCTTCTTTCGGGTTGGGGCGTTGTGATAGGTAGGGGGATAGGGGAGCTTTACATCCGGCAGACCGCCTTCGCAACTTTGCCAAACTCCAGGGTTGTTGTAATCATGGTGGTCGGTTATCGCTGTGTTGTGCGGGTCCGAACGAGGTGGATGGCGCTCACCGCTGCGGTACCGGTAGGTACTGCTTAAGATTGATACGTTTTTTCTAACAATTGATGGCGAAGATGGGCGCACGTGTAGGTCCGGCTTGCAACGAAGCTTCCAAGACAGCCTCGTTGACCACTTACTGCTTTGAGAGGTACATGCGTAAGGATCGAAGGAACTCGTCGCTTGGTGATGCATGTCTTCATGGATCTTTGGACAGGGTCTGCGGTTTACCTAGTTATACGTACCGCCGGTACCCGTCGGTTGAGTGCAGGCGAGGCTCGCGTTATAGACGAGGAACAACGGACATGCCTTATCAGTAAGCGTGTTATTCGATTGCATCTCGTAGCTCGTAGCTGGTTGCGCCGGAGCGGGAAGCGGACTGGCTGGACTACCTAGGGGTTTTTGTAGGTCCACACGGCCTACAGTGGAGTCAATCTCCAGCGTGTTGGGCTATCCTTGGAAACTTGGAACCACCATGGTGCTCCGTCGTGCGACTCTTGCGTTTGATCGGTAGAGGACAACGGGGCTCAACTATTTGCTTTTGCCGTCCCGCGCGGCTGCCGTTGTTCCGTGGTGGTGGTGGTGGTGGTTGAGCGAGGAGGAGGCGTCGGGCGGTCGGAGAGATACCTACTCCCAGGTACCTACCGATACGGCTCCGGGCTTACCAACGACATCTCATCTTGCTCATGGCCGCCCCCCTGTCTGCACTGCATAGCTATGTCGTCTAGCGTACACCCGCCATGACCGTTGTCCCCTTCGATCCGCGAAGACAGATGCTCGACCTCATCTTTCGGTCGGGCTGGCAGATCTGGCAGCACGCTACCGGCCTCCTCTTGCCATGGTCATGCAGATGACAGCACATGTCAATCTCGATGGCTCCTGGTAGCCACCACACCTCGGTCGCAGGCTGCAGCTGGTGGCTATTAGCTATGCCTTGGGGGCCAGTCGTTGGTGCCGTGGTGAGGTTGCCCTGATAAGAGGCCCTTGTCCTTGCTAGTCCCGACAGTTTGGTTACGAGTCGACGAATTTCGTCAACTGGCTGCTCCTCGGTACATGCCCCACGGACCACCTCGCAAGCTCTGTAGCAGCACGGCGATCCGTGTCACTCTCCGAACCACCCAACCTTCAACCGACATTCGGCCAACGAGCACTCTGGCCCAGAAAAGGGTCCCGCTAAGGTACCGCACTACGGGACTGACAACGTGCTCTACCGAATGGCCCACCGTCTCCATGTTGCGGCGCACCGTTGAGCCTGAGCCGTTCGCCGCCCCCTGGGCAATATACCCGGGAGTTTATATTGCAACGACTGACTTCCGGATGGCTTCTGGAAAATCAGCCAAATGCTCGAACCACGCAGGGACCGAGTTTTTCCGGACATGCACGGCCCCGAGGGTCCAAGATTGATCATGTGCCAGGGTTCGCGGAGCAGTTATGGGTGAGCCATGGCATAGCGGCGAAGACGTGCTAACCTCGACACAGGACAGCCCGCATATCAGGCTGATGTTTCCTGCGTCTTGCCCAGGGATAACCTTGGGTCTGCAGGGCCACTACTACCGGTTCACTGCAGAACTTCCCAACCTACCTCTGGAAGCGGGCTCCACACCTGGCCAGCGTGCCTTATCGCGGTTTCACAGCCAACTTGCAGGAGCCCCGGGTAGTGTATTCACCAGCAGATCTAGCCTCATGTATACACGCAGCGTAACGGGATAAAGAAAACACTACGCGAAGCCCACCATACCAAGTAGCTCTGGTCGCGCATCCCTATCCATGCTCGTTCCCGCCACATTGACCCGCCAGCAAATGACGTGGGCCCTCTGAATCTTTCCTTCGTGCGATGCCATTATCTCGCCGATGCACGAACCTGAGGCAAGCCCAGCGTGCGCCAGGCCAACGTTGATCGAAATGGGCCTTCTCAACAAGTATATCAGCCTCCACGCTCCCGTGGGGTGGCCTTCTGCTGGCTATCTCTCCCTCCCTTCTTCCCGCTTCGCTGCCACCATCCCCCATACTTGCAAATATCTCTCGTAATGGCGCCCTCAGCACTCGCAGATATCTATCCAATCCCAGCAAGGCACTACTCCAAGTCGTCGACTGTCGTAGCTTCCGTCTTACATGGGCCAAGGGACTTGCGGCTCGTATGCCTTCCTTTTTCGTTACACATCCCACACACCTGCCCACTGTTCGTGGGGGTGTTTTGTGCACGTTGAGCATCGGAGAAAAACAAAAATAAATAGAAACGAGGCTAACACATCGGAAAAGGAAACTCGTACCATATCGGATCCTGCCGCCAATGAACTCCAGATCGCTATCAAGGCTACCGGACTCTGCGGGAGCGACTGTTCCTACTACAACAAGTTCCGCAACGGCGACCTGCAGGCCTGCGAACCGTTGGCCCTAGGCCATGAGTCCGCCGGGGTGGTAGTCGCCGTCGGCCAAAACGTGACTGGATTCCAGATTGGTGAACGCGTTGCATTGGAGGTGGGCGTGCCATGTGACAACTGCAGGTCATGTCAACGGGGACGCTATAACCTGTGCCCCAAGATGAGGTTTCGAAGTAGTGCCAAATCTGTGCCTCACTTCCAGGGCACCCTTCAAGAGCGTATCAACCATCCCGCGAAATGGTGCCACAAGTATGTCGTGCATGATGTACCCGCAAAAAAAGAAAGCACGAGTTTTTAGCTGACAAACCTTAATCAGACTACCTTCGCATGTTTCCATGGAGTCGGCTGCGCTTCTGGAGCCGCTGTCTGTTGCCATCCACGCGACAAGAAGAGCACAGATTGAACAGGGCGACACGGCCATTGTTTTCGGTGCAGGCACGGTTGGTCTCCTGACTGCTGCCATGGCCAAAGTCTCTGGTGCCACCACCGTCGTAATCGCAGACATTGACTATGGACGGATAAATTATGCACTGACGAATGGCTTCGCGCACAAGGGCTACATTGTAACCCCGAACAAACACACCAACGAGACGTGCGAAAAACTCGCCATCGCGAAAGAGTTGGCCGAAGACATCATGCAGATTGCGTCGCTCAACGACATGGACTTTGAAGGTGCGGATGTAACTTTCGACTGCACCGGAAAGGAGGTTTGCATGCAAGCTGGTCTTTACGTAAGATAATATCCCTACCTACAACGCACGCGTGTGCGTGAAGTTGAACCCCCCTCCAAATCTAACGAAAAGAAATCTCGCAGGCAACAAGACCCGGTGGAAAACTCATCATGGTCGGCATGGGCACGCCGATCCAGACGCTCCCCATGTCAGCCTCGCACCTCAAGGAAGTCGATATCCTAGGCATCTTCCGCTACGCCAACACCTACCCGACGGGCATCAAGATCCTGTCTGCGGGCGTGCTCCCCAGTCTCGACGCCATGATTACGCATAGGTATCGCGGGCTGGCGTCCACCAAGGAGGCGTTTGAGCTTGCGGGTAAGACGGTGGATAAAGAGGGTAATTTAGTGCTTAAGGTGCTTGTGGAAATGTAGATTTGTTTTTTTGTTTGTTTGAGATTTTTCTTTTCTGATTCTTTTTCTACTTTTTTTTTTCTTGCTTCTGCGTTGCACGCGCGAGCGCCTGCAAAAATCGTAATACTTTGTATTATTTTCCGAGTGTTGTTTTTTTGTTTTGTTTTTGTTTTGAGTACAACCCGACATCCCGTTAACGACTACGAATTAGAAATGAAATAGAGGAAAGAAAGAGAGAAAGAAAGAAAGAAAGAAAGAAACCCGAACCGCAAACATCAGCGGTTGATGTTACAGGCGTTTTTTTTTTTCATTATTGGGGGTCCGGGGAGGGAAGGAGGGGCTAGTAGTAAAGGCCATACCTAAGGATCAAGACTGAGATACCATTCAACGTTTTTTCCTTCTTCTCCTTCGTTCGGAAGTGCATTCTGTAAAGCGGGGTTTGAATTATTTTTATCTCGAACATCTTTATATAGTTATATACACGGCTAGGGAAGTCATTTCTAGCGATTCGGTTCCAGGGACTTCTTTGTTTATGCAACGTATCTATGTATGTAGTTAGGCAAAGATGAATAGAACATGGATTCTTTCCTCGCGGTACCTACCATACCCTACCATACCTAGTGGCTACTGTGTAACTATATCTGGAACCGAACCGAACCGACTTCCTAGCTTAGCTTACTCATATTTATCCTATACTCATATTTATCCTATCGTGCACTGATCTTTTTTTTCTTCGGTCTTGGAGGGGTTTCGGATTGAGGGTGTTGGATATACAGCGCGGGGGTGGGGGCTGGAGAAGGCGGTGTGTGTGTGTGTGTATGTATGTGTGTGTGTGTATGTATGTGTGTGTGTGTATAGCGGTCGGATGAGATGTAACCGGTAATGTGATGATGGGATGTGCTTTAAAGTAACTAGGGGCATGGAGTGTAAAAAAAAAGGATGCACTATTGTCAAGGCGGCACACGGCTAACGAAACAGAGGTAGTTGAGGCTTTTCCTTTTCTCACACTACCAAACTTTCCAGTCATCCAACATACATGCACAGCATCAACTCTGGTATCCTTCATATCCATCTACCCAAACGAGCCCTTCGCTGCCGTGCTTCCAATCAACTCAACAGAACGCCATTCCCTTGTAGTCCCGTCTATGCATACAAAGCGCCCCTGTCGCATGGTGACAAAGAACAAAAAAAAAGAGTGAGCTCTGCCGTCCAGTATCCACTTGCGCCATGCTTGTGCATACGTGACAAGATAAAAGCATGTAGGTTGACAAAGTAGAAAATCCGAATCCGCTTTTGCGCTCAGTGCCATGCTAACATGTAGTAAATCCACTTTTGAAATCCAAATGCATGACAAAGGGGAAGGAAAGGGGAAGACGGAAGTTAGACTGTGGACGTTCTCGGACTATGTGGACGCCTTTCTAGGCGGTCAGCAACTGGGCTCTTGACTCCTTTTGCCGACCGGTCATCCGATGTTCGGTGATTCGTGGGAGATTCTTCGGCGATGTCGCTCATGTCGGATGCGCTGTCCGAGTCTGACTGTTGTATCCTGAGCGACTCACGAAAGTTCGCCGGTGTTATCGTTTGCGAGGATACGTGTCGCTGTTTTGTAGTGTCTGCGGACAGCTTCCGAGGCGCGAGTTGCTCGTTACTGTCACTGCCCGGAGATAGCGCAGTGGCTGTGCTACTGCTGACGATGCTGTTGCCATCTCTTTCGTCGGCAGAGGCAGCGCCCGCTGCTTCCTGAAGCTGCTTCTTAGTCTTCAATCGCTCCTCCGCTGTGGTGTTGTGCCAATCGGACCCAAACTGGATCACAGACGCCTTCTTGCCATGGACGGTAAAGCTGCCCTTACCGCGCGCCAGGCCTTCACTCTCGGTATTGTCGCTAGCAATCGTCGAGGCAGAGTCTCTGCTCTTATGGCTGCGACGGTGGGATGCGCTACCATGCGAATCTCGAAGCGTGCGATGTAAGCTTCTTCTTTGCTTAGTGCGTGCTGTAGGTGAACCAGCCACGGCAGCAAGTGCTTGTTCGCTGTCCGATTCGATCGCCGCTTCTGGGCGGTTCCCGTCCAGTGGGGATGTCTCGGACATATCAGGTGTCTTGGGCTCGACGTCTTCAGCTTCTCCAGGGGGTGGAGTAGTGTATCGGGAGGCATCGTCAGATTCAGAATCTGAGTCGGATCCCATTCTGCCATCGCCCGTCGTCGATACGGACGGCCGATGATCAACAGGGTACATCATTGGAGAGTGCGCAGAAGAGCTTGCTAGTGAGCTTCGACGATCTGATGCAGGAGGACTGAATGCCATGGGGCTAACGTGAAACTGCGCCGCCGGATCCTTAGGGCTTGACTGTCGAGATGTCTCTGGCGGCGTCTTGAAGGCTTCGTCTCCACCGAATTCAGTATCCCTAGAGGATTTGGTTCCCGGTCGGGCTGATGAGCCAGGAGATAGTGGTTGCGGCTTATGCCCACTGGTAATTGAACTGGTCTTGGACGTCAACCGCGCTAGCCCACCGGGTTTGGCTCCCTTGTGGGACTGCTGTGGGGAAAGTTGTGGCTGTTGTGGCTGAGCAGACTCTGTGAATCGGTCAATCGGTGATTGTCGGTCCATGACGCCCTGCTTCTCGTCTTCCAACTCTTGAGCTAGGATATCACGATGACACTTCATCCGCCAGATCTCAATACGCGTCCATTTCAACCTAGCCGATAACCGACCTGCAGCATGAATAACGAGATCTCGGGTTTTCGGCTGGATTGGAGCCAGGATCTGAAGATGTCTCGCATCCCGTAACCGTGCCTCTAGGTCCTTGATAGCGTGGGTAAGCTTGTCCTCGGATTCGGATATCCGCACCTGCATAAGCTCTTTACGCGCACTCATCATTTGCTGCGCGAACTGACTGTCGATCTTGCCACTTTGAATCGTCACCTCACCGGTGGCTGTTGGTATTGTCTTGGTAGAATGGGACGACTCTAGACGCCGCATGGCCCTGTTTTTTTGTCCTTCATATAATCCACCGATCATGCCCCTTGAGCGAACGCCAAGTGTCTCGAATGCGGCCGTGTAATTTAGCACACCCAGCCACTCGTTCAGATCCTTCTCGCTGTCAGCTAGGAACGTCTCCTCGCCTGCTTTCGAAAACATGACAAAGGCATTCTTATGTTTTTTGTACGTATTGTCCACAAGCGCAACCGCACCGTCCATCGGTATGATGTGGTCTTGTTTGAAATCTGGAAGCGCAGGTTGGAAAATCACTGGACCTGTCTCGCCGCGCCTCAGATGCTGATCGTGTTGGTTCATCAGGCTCTTTGTCCACGACGAATTGCGGAATAGGGACAGGCCCGATCGCGTAAGAACTGCACCCCATTCCTGCCAGGGTGAGCGTGCCTTCTTCTTCTTTGTGTCTTTTCTCCACAGAACGCCAACTTTTGTGACTGGCATTTCCACGATACCAACAGAGGTACCGAAAGGATTCTCCTGAGCAGCTTCCGACATGAACGCCTCTGGCCTGGATCGAGAAGAAACGATCTGGATCACGCCGTATTTTGAGAACAGCTTGTAGATATTCTTAGTATCCAGTGTGGGAGCCGTCCCGACGTGGTTGTATGGGTCATCCAGATGCATAACATCCCGAATGGTCGGGCGGAGGGCGTCCAACTTGCCTTCGAATATCAGGGTATACGGGTCGATGGGCTCTTTCGCTGCCTTGCGTGCGGGGTCGTTCATAGGTCCTTTGAGTACGGCGGTCCTCTTGCTCTTTTTCGAGGTGATGTTCTTAAGGTCGACCTCATCTTCGATATGGATGAAGGGCGTGTAGACAATATTGTCATAGAAACATCCCAAAACGTCATCAGAGACGCCTTCACATGAAGAGTTTTTGATGTAGTCCGGCCTCTGCATTTTGCGCTTGTTGTTTTTGTTGAAGACGTCTGTGTGCAGGATAATGATGGAGAAGGATATGAAGTAAGCTTTGTCTGGAGCAGGTTAGCTATGGAGTGGTAGCGGTCTCGACATGGCATCTCAGCATACCAGTATTGATGTATATGCCGGGATTACATTCGTGATAGCGATCGGCGAAGCCTTGCAAAACTCGGTCGATCTGCTGCGTCTCTTTGGGAAGTTCAATCTGCATCAGGAGCTTGCGTATCGCCATATCGATGGGGTCGCCAAAAAAAGCAAACTTCCTCATATAGCTCCGTAATACTGAAAGAAGGAATGGGTCGTCGGTCTTGCTGAGGTAGCTGGCCACGACGCTCTTGTCGAAATTGTTCGCTTCGATCCTTTCCAAGTAGCGTCCAGGCGTCTCGCCCTCTTCTCGCTCGGGTAGGATGAGTGTTTCTCGGCTGATGTTCATTGAGTTCTGGTGGGACGACAAGGCCGAGTTGCCTAGAAAACCGTGAGCAGGTGAACCATGTCGGGGCGAGTACGGCTCGGAGTTCTGACGGAATCTCGAGCTCAGGCCAAACAAGTTGCTGAAGCTGCTCCGGCCTGCGGTTGAGGTTGAAGTTCTTCCGCTGGGACCACCTGGTGGGGTAGGAGATGCAGCATCGTCGGAGCGCGCGCCCAACGAGCCCATGGTCGACGAGCGACCTCGCAGCCCGAGGCGGACTGGACCGTGGGCATTGGGCGACGAGCGAGCGGAGTGGGTGGAGCGGTACGAGTCGTTGCGGAATAAAGAGCCTGAACCGGGTGAGGCCAAATTCAAAGCGCCAGCAGCGAGAGCAACTTGCGATGCAGAAGGGATGGGCGGCGTTTGTGCGCCCGATTCTCCATGGTTGAGGCGGCGCGCGGTCACGGGAGGGCTTTCGCTCGGCGAGTGATGGATGGAGGCGGAGCTCCTCGCGCCGGTCGAGGCACGCGGCGTGGCGGGCGCCGTGTCGGGGAACTGTGGTGGCTCAATCTTCATAGGGAGTGGGAATAAGGATGCACGTTGTTTCCGGCGTCCCAGGCCAAATCGTCCGGAGCCCAGTCTGGGCGGGTGCTGCGGGCGGGGGGTGTGCTCGAAGGAAACATGTCCAGCGGAGCTTCCGTCTGACCTCGACGACTCGGAGGCCCGGGGGGCAGGCGGGGCCAGCGCGGTGGCACTTTCGACAGACTCGCGCGAGTCGGCAAGCATGTCTGGCCGCTCGCGCTCGGCCTCGTCCAGCAGGTTGCCACGACTCCGCTTGAAGGCCAGCGGCTTCCGTTTCTTCTCCGTCGACTTGCGCCGCGCGTTCGGCTGGGCGGCGGCGGTCGGGTCCAAGGAGCGGCGGCGAAGGGTGAACTGCTGCATCCGGCTCCGCTTGGGCGCCGAGCGGGCCTGGTCATCCTGGTCGGTGACGGTGGGCGCGGTGGTGATGATGGCGGGCGCTGCCAGGGCTATACGTCAGCAGGGCACCACGCCGGCGTCAGGATGCAGGCATATACGTACGCGCAGGATGGGCGGGCACGACAGGAACGGGCGGTGGCTCCTCGTCGCCGGCCTGCTCCTTGGCCTTGGTCGACAGCTGCGAGTCCGAGGCATGGCGGAAGCGCATCAGGCTGAAGCGCCTGGTGTTGGGCGTGGCTGCCTGCACGGGCGGCGAGGGCGGGGGCTCGTCGTCGTCCTGGCTCGTCGACGGGCGCACAACGTCGGTCGAGGTCGGGCGGCGGCCATCTTCCGAGGCGGCGATGCGGCTCGGGTGCAGGTTGTCGGTCGACCTGTTGAAGCGCGTGTCCTTGTCGGCGCGCTTGAAGAAGCCGGCAGGATCGAGGGTGCTCCGCCGCTTGAGGTCGCGTTCGCTGCGGTTCGGGCGGAGAGAGCGCAGAGGCATGGCTGCTCGCGCCGGCTAGCAGCTCATGTACGCAGACAACACAGCGTCACGGTGCAGTACATGGCACAGCAGAGGCGGGCGGGCGAGGGGCGAGGGCGGGCGGGCTCGTCAGGAATCAGGATGGATGGCGTCGGATGCGGCACGCCTGCGGTACCGTACCAGCCTGATGCTGAGGGCGTGGTGCTAGGATGCGTTGGGGAGGTGAGATCAGACTCCAGAGGGGGCACGAGTGGACCAGCGTGTGCACGGCAGAGCAGGCAGACTATTCTATCGAGTGATGGTTAAGGAGAGAGGGCCAGCTGGACGCACAGCGAGCGCATTGGTGTCTTTGCATGCTCGCTCGGTGGAGAGCTGGGCCGGACCAGGCCAGGACCAGGCCAGGACCAGGACCACGACGCCCGTCACCAGCCACACTTTGCACGTTTCTGCTTTCCTGTTTCCTCCCCAGCGCGCCCGTGCTTCGGCATCCAGGTGTCAGGCACACGACACTCTTCTTCACCCGCTTCCGGAGCTTGCCGAGGAGTATCAAGTATCCATACCACTGCACCGAATCGTAATACTGGCCCCCTGGTTTGGACATCTACACGTCGTCGCAATGCGCCAGCCAACCTTCGCTCTGCTAAGCCTGCTGTTCCTGGCGTCGTCGCTCACAACGGCTGCCCCACACGACACTGCGACATCCCCGTACGCTGCAGGAACCTATGCCACGACCCACAATCCCTCACTACGACCGTGGCGCAGACTGTCCGACGCCATAATCCGGAGGCTATGGAGGCTGCCAGACAGCCAAAAGAGCTTAGCACGGGAAGATGCACAGGATGGGGGCAATGCACTGGTGGACAAGCTGGTAGCGCAGTACAGTGAGAATGTGGTCTTGAGATTCAGGATACGCACTGCCGAGGAAGCAAGAGCACTGGCACACGCAGCAGACGTCCTCTTCCTCGACGTCTGGGAGTTTAATCATGACTGGGCTGATCTCAGACTCAACAAAGACCGCCTCTCCTCGCTCATGGCAATGCTACCCAAGTCACTACAAGCGTCGCACGAACCTCTCCTACAAGACTTCCACCTCACGCAAGCCATCTTTAACACCTATCCGTCTCCCCACTCCACACATCCAGACGACAACTATCGTTTCTCCCCCAACATCCAGCACACCCACAATACAGCCAAGGGCCACCCCTTTTTCCAGGACTACCAACCCCTCTCTGTCATAGACCCCTGGATGAACTTGATGTCCTCCATGTTCACCACCCACGTCCGCCGCATCAACATCGGAATCAGCTACGAAGGTCGTGACATCCCCGCCCTGCGCGTTGGCGTGCACCCCACAAACAACCAACAGCCGTCCAAACCCCGAAAGACTGTCGTTATAACGGGCGGTCTCCACGCTCGTGAGTGGATCTCGACGAGTACCGTCAATTACCTGGCATGGAGCTTGATCAACGGCTATGGTAAACACCGTGAGATGACGCGTTTGTTGGAAGACTTCGACTTTGTTTTTGTTCCGACCCTGAACCCGGATGGCTATGTCTACTCCTGGGAAACTGACCGTCTATGGCGCAAGAACCGTCAACCCACCAGCCGACGGTTCTGCTTTGGCCTGGACCTTGACCGTAGTTACCCTTACAAATGGGACGGCGAGTCCTCCTACCCCTGCAGCGAGTCGTTCCCAGGCGATGCACCTTTCCAGGGCGTAGAAGCGGCGCGTTTCGCAGAGTGGGCCAAGAACGAGACGGAAAACAATAATGTTGAGATTGTCGGTTTCCTGGATCTGCACTCTTACTCTCAGCAGATTCTCTACCCGTATAGTTACTCGTGCGACGAAGAACCGCCGTCCATTGAAGATCTCGAGGAACTGGCTCTTGGTCTCGCCAAGGCGATTCGCGTCTCCCGCACAGGCCAGACGTACAAAGTCACTTCAGCATGCGAAGGTAATGTTGCTTTCGCTAATCAGGAAAAATACTTTCTCCCGCGTATCGAGTCGAGTGGCGGCAGTGCGTTGGATTTCTTTTACCACGAGCTGAAAGTCAGGTACTCGTATCAGATCAAGCTGAGGGACACGGGTAGCTATGGCTTCCTGCTCCCAAAGGAGAACATCATGCCGACGGGCGAGGAGATGTTGGATGCACTGTTGTACTTTGGACGTTTTATGCTAGGCGAGGTTGGCATGGCCAAGGAGGAACGGCCTTTGAGAGCCAGCAAACCGGCGCGTGATGATGATGACTCTGGAGTTGACTGGAATTGCGAGGACTGTGAGACTGAAGCCATTGAGTTGTAGTTCAAGTAACCTTTAATGCAATTTTGGTGCCCTTGAAAAGGAGTCATGACTACCGGTAGGGCGTTGCACAGAGCGAAGCCAGGTAGTGCAGCTCGAATCAAGAGTGGCTGGTAACGGTGGCTGGTAGTGCAGAAACAGAGTTCTCTAGTATCTCTACGACGTGGGAACGTCCGTGCAGGGAGCTTAGGGCCTACTACCAACGTCATGGCCCTGGAAGTCTCGGTACAATCGAGAGCTTCACGCTTGCAACCACCGCATCCACTCAAGCCGTTCCATGGCGCCGCCAGCACTCGGCATCTGCGACTGTGGCATTCTCACCTCTCCGTGCGACATCTCCGTTCGATAATTGATTGGCGCATTCGCTGAAACCGGAACGACAAATACGCCATGGCGTCGAGCTCTACGGAAACCACTCCACTCGTCTCCTCCATGTCAAGCTCGAGTCGAGCAATACCGCCGAAGCCTCAGCGCACCGTCACATTCAATCCGACTGTTCTGTCAACGAGTCCGAAACCGCCGCCCCGATCACTGTCGCAGACTACCACAACTTCTGGCTATGCGCCTACCACCCAGGGTGGGCAGCCGATGCTGTCCACATTCAACAGCAAGCTGCGGAGAAGGAACAGTTCGGGCGCACCTGCCAGGCTATCTCACGTGCCGGTACCCAAGATTGGGCCACAAAGAACGACGAGAACCGCCCAGAAACTAAAACTCCTACCCGACCCGGCCGCCGACGAGGACGAAGAAGATGAGGAGAGCGGCCGAGACGTCTACGTACAGTACACTCGGATAAAGGACCCCACCGCGAGAAGGGACGCCGCCCGGCTCGGAAAGGCAGATAGAGAGCGGTTGCCACGCGTGACGGCATACTGTACAGCGGCCTCATACAAACTCGACGAATTGATGCGGTTTCTGAAGGGAAAACAGAAGATCAGAGGCGCAGCACCGAAGCGTTTTGATGAGTGCATATACTCGCCGTATAACTATGGGATGAAGGGGCCGGAAGACGTCAGTAGCACTGCCGCTCATGATGGCTTCTCCGAGGAGCGACCCAGGCGATTCTCAGACAGTGCCATTGAGGTGGAGCATGAGAACGAGCGAAGAAGGCAAGATCTCATCGACCTTCACGAGGACGGCGACGCACCGGACATTGTGAACGAGCACGCGATAGGCACCAGACGACCTTCCATCACCCACGCAGACTCAGATCCCCAAATAGACACGCCAGATTTCGATACTCGCGTTCATACACCAGAGGTATTCTTGTTCGAATATGGCACGGTTGTGATTTGGGGAATGACTCCGCACGAGGAGAAGAAGTTTTTGAAGGAAATCGCCAAGTTCGAAGTTGACAAGCTGGGCAAGGATGAGATTGAAACGGAAGAGTTCAACTTCTACTACACGCGCGAGTACCAGGCCCGGATCTACAACGATTTCATCAGCCTACGGGACAAGAAAAACTACATGATCAAGCTCGCCATCAGTCATGGCCTTTCTCAGAGTGTCAAGACATCGCTGTTCGAGGATCTGGTTGACAACACCATTGACGAGACGAAGGACATACCAGCCGAAATAGCGAGCTCGGGGAAGATCAACTTGGGCAAGAAGCAGATCAACATGCAGATTGGAGAGCTTTTCATTCTCCGCATCAGCATCCACTTGCAAGGATCAGTTCTGGATGCTCCCGAGCTCATGTGGGCAGAGCCGCAGCTGGACCCCGTCTACCAAGCTGTCAGAAGCTATCTGGAGATGGACCAGCGGGTCAGCCTCCTGACAGAGAGACTCAACGTCATCGGAGATCTGCTTGCGGTCTTGAAGGATCAGTTGACAGTCACCCACGTGAGTAACTGATACGAATTTTCGAGATGCAACTGCTGACTAGTAACAGGGCGAACTGCTCGAATGGATTGTCATCATCTTGATTTTCGCCGAGGTCCTCGTGGCAGCCATCAACATCTTCGTGGACTTGCACGCTGCAGACTAACATTTCGTCTAGCCCAAAACTGTACATAGTATTTCCTTTTGTTGTACGATATTTTGGTTTCCGCACGCAAAGGTGTCTAGCCTGAGTGGGAGGGGCTAATTGCACGGCGTTGATTTTTCCGGGTATCGGTTCTGCTGCGTTTGTCTCTATTTCTTACCCGTGTACGCGGACGGTCTTGCGAGAGGAGTCAGTGGAAAGAGGCAGCTGCGCGAGGCGGAGGGAGAGACCAGCGCGATGCCAAGCAGGATTAGTAGTAGCGTAGTCGTCGGCAGGCAAGTAATGGAGCATCAAGTGCCGGCGCGTTTGCATTATTGTCGTCTTTACGCCAGCAACTAACGTTAAAGAGCGGAGCTGCTCCTGTCGGACCGCCGAACCCTGTCGCGCGCCCCATCTTTCTCCATGCGACCCTTTTGAGCACGCCAACACATGCCCTCGCCCACCACCCTGTTCTGTGCCCCAATGAGCCGTCCCAGATGAGTTGGAATCTGCTAGAGCGCTTCATAGAATCTGAGCACTTCAACGCCGACCCCAGTCTTGCCGTTGCCTATCTCGCGTGAGTTGCGGCTCTCTTCCGAAGCCACCGTTGCCCGCAGCACCGCCGCAGTCCCCTTCACCGACACCTCGACAGCTCCGCATTGAACCGCTTGACTGACTTTGGACGATGCAACAGACGGTACGCAGACCACGTGGGGATCCACTATGTGCTCTGTTCGAAGCTGCGCCAGTTCGCCTACGAGGAGCTCGAGTTCTTCCTCCCGCAGTACGTCGCCGCGAGCTCCACCAGACGGTCATGAATAGCAGCTTACGAGTGCGGGGTGCAGATTATGTCACCTCCTCATCAGCATCGACAATGAGTCCATGGCACTGGAGGAGTTTATAATAGACTTGTGCGAGGAGTCAGTCAACGGGGCGCTTCTGGTGGGCTTTCCGGATACCGTGTCTCGTTTGTCTGCGTGTGGGTGCTAATATACGCCTGCAGACCTTCTGGCTCTTCCAGACGTACCTGCACGACCTCGCCAGCGCGCCGAACTCGGTCGCCTTCAAGACGTGTCGGAGGATATACAACCGCGTCCAGCGCATCGTCTTCGGCTCGGCCGAGCCCCAGCGCAGGGAGAAGATCAAGGAGAATGTGCTACCCGTTACCGTACTCTCCAGCTTGGTCCTGGCCAGCATTGCCGCGCCCTTTTTACCCGTGCACGCTGGACCGCTCGCCATTGCGCAGGCGCGAAAACCGAGACCGGTCGAGGACATCATCTCCGACAATGTGCAGACGGCCAAGGTCGGGCGGAGCAAGACGGTCACGGGCGGGTCGCCGAGGGTGAAGCAAAAGAGGATCGCCCAGGGCCATTCGGATCCTGAGGATGGACGGCCGCGCCCGAGAACACCGCGAGACGCCAAGGAGCTGAGGAAACAGGCGGTACGACCAGCGAATGCCCCGCGAGCACCGTCGATGCAGCATAGGCCTTCCTTGTTATCAGTCACATCCGAAGCCCGCATCAGCTCCTCGTCCTTGCCGGACTTTCGGGACGCGAACACAACGCCACTCCCCACGCCGCCTGCGACTGCTGGCCTGGGACCAACCCCGCTTCATCCTGCCTCTCGCAAGCATTCGTCGCAAGTACCAAGACCACTCACACCGACGGCCTTGTCCCGCCCCCAGAGGGTACGGCTTCTGCGATCCAACTACTTCCGAAACGAGACCCAGTTTCTGAGCGCTCTCGAGGACATTTCGAACCGCTTGGTTGTCGTGCCAAAGCCTGCTCGACTGAGCGCTCTTCGAGCGGAGCTCGCGCTAATTGCTCAGGATCTGCCAGCCGAGGTAGACATACCCCTTCTATCGCCCCCAACATTGAAGGATGGTATTCCTTCGCAAAGCCAGCATCATCGGATCGTGCGAATCAACCCTGCCGAAGCCACCAGTCTCAACAGTGCGGAGAGGGTGCCATATCTGCTGATGGTTGAGGTATTGGAAGAGGACTTTGACTTCGATCCAGATACAGAGCAGAACCAACAACTCCTCGAGAGGCTAATGCTGGAAAAGGGCACATCAAGACGACGCCTCTTTGACATTACGAATGCTGAACACCTTGCCTTTGGCAAAACCCTACCGAATGGATCGGACAGCGTCTTCGAGCCCGCGACTGGAGACCTTGGTAGTACCTCGCTCATAAAGGACGCGGACGAGAACGACATTGCTTCTGGTTTGGCCCGAGTAACATTGCCTAGTGCAACCGCCAATGGCAAGGTCACAGCGCCTAGATCATCGAGTGGAGCGAACACTCTCTCGTCCACGGCAACGCTGTCTACACCACGAACTTCCGACTCGCAGATCAGTCGATCAAACAGTCCTGGACCGATGCGAAGGATGACTATCCCAGCAAACACGAGCCGAGGGAACCAGAGTGCGGACCAGCCAGACTTCTCAGCACTTGCGACTCACATGCGAACAGCTGCCCAAATGCTTGCACAGCTCGAGGCAAGCAGCGCGAAACGGCCGAAGACTGAGGTGGCGGCGATCAAAGCGAAGATTATTGCAAGCATGCAGAGTCTGGAAGAGCAAAACTTCCTCAACGAAGACCAAGGGCCTACTTTTGATACCATCATGGCAGAGTCGGATCCTGCAGCAATCACCGGAGAACCAGAGGACTTGGAGGATGGTATGGCCGTTGCGACCAATTCTGGTGCTGGTGCTGCCCGCATGGAGAATGATCTCAAGACTGGTGGCATGCGGCGAAAAGGCGACCGAGATGACCCTAGTGCTGCAACCTTTGGCGAAGAATGGAGCGCAAAGCGAGAGCGTATACGGCGATCCTCACCCTACGGTCACATGAAGAACTGGGACCTAATCAGCGTCATCGTAAAAACAGGCGCCGATCTACGTCAAGAAGCTTTTGCCTGCCAACTCATCCAAGTTTGCACAAAGATCTGGGAAGAAGCCAATATACCCGTCTGGACGAAACGCATGCGCATTCTCGTCACCGGCGAATCCTGCGGTCTCATCGAAACCATCACTAACGGTGTCTCCCTCCACTCTTTGAAACGAAGTTTGACTCTTGCCAGTATAGCAGCTGGCACTAACCCCCGGAAACGCATTGCAACACTCAAGGATCACTGGCTCAAGACATTTGGCGAACCAGATTCTGAAGCCTATATCGCAGGCGTAGGCGCCTTTACCCGCTCACTGGCCGCGTACAGCATGATATGCTACGTCTTGCAACTCAAAGACCGACACAACGGCAACCTTCTCATCGACAATGTGGGCCACATAATCCACATCGATTTCGGCTTCATGCTGTCCAACTCACCAGGCTCCATGGGCTTCGAAGCCGCCCCCTTCAAACTCACACAAGACTACGTTGACGTGCTCGGCGGCGTCACGTCGCCCGCCTTTGAAGAGTTCAAGACGCTGTGTAAGCAGGCGTTCCAAGCGTTGAGGAAGGAGGCGGAGCGGCTGATTATGCTGGTGGATTTGATGAGTAAACAAAGTAAGATGCCGTGTTTTGCTGCGGGCGCGGCTAGCGTGACGAATAGTTTGAGGGCGAGACTTATGTTACATTTGTCGAGAGAGGAGGCTGAGGGTTTTGTGGAGGAGCTCGTCGCTAAGAGTGTGGGGAGTTATTATACCAGGCTGTAAGTTTTGCGTCTTGTGTGACACTCGAACCATTTGCTGACTTGTTGTAGTTACGATACTTTCCAGTACCGCACGCAAGGCATATATTGAGCTCGTTCCTAGCACATTTTTCTCCCATACAATGTCCTAGATTTAAGAGCACTATTGCATTTTCTGGCGTAAGCGTAGGAACTAGGTACTGTCCTCTTTGGCACAGGGGGTGGTGGTGGTGCGAGGGGGAAGCAAGTTTTTTGAATTCGTAGCCCGCGGAACAGCAATAATATCCATGGTCGTTTCCTGAACACCCCCTCTCCCCTTCCCACCGCTAAAAAGAAATCTTTGGTACACAAATGTTAAGTCTCAAAATCTGTATCTTTGTCTCAAGTACGGTGGCCTTTTTTTTTTTTTTTTTTTTTTTTTTTTTTTTTTTTTTTTTTTTTTTTTTTTTTTTTTTTTTTTTTTTTTTTTTGAATGCATGCAATATCCTACACGAATCATTGAATCTGATTCTCCTTCTCCCCTGACATATTCCAAGAAAAAAATTAAATACGACAAGTAGAGAGGATCCAGCACCTCACGCCCCGATGAAAAAAAAATCCTAAACATCGAGACATGACAAAACTCCGCTCCACGCACTCACCACTCCACAAAAACAAAAATTCCATCCCCAACCCACTCCCTACACCCTCCCATCAGCATCAGCATCAAACATCAACATGCCGCCTCCAACTCTCCATCCTCACATCCCGCCCAACATACCCACCCCCACCCCTCACGCTATCTTTCGCGGCGCCCCATATCGACGTTAATCCACTTAGCGTGTACGGATTCCTTCGATATCCAGAATGGGATTGAGGTTCTGGATCTGGATTTATGACGGCTGGGGGTGGGGCTGAGACTCGTGGAGTGGGAAGTTCGGCGTCGAAGAGGAGTTCGCTGGTCGGTGTCGCGGCGGGTTGTGGGGGTACGGATGCTGGTGTTGTTTGTGCTGCTTGTGCATGTGTATGTACATGTGTATGTGTATGTGTATGTGCATGTACCCAACCCTCATCCCCCTCATCCTCATCCTGGGGCATATAATACCCCCTCCCCCCGGGCCTCCTAACCATATTCTTAACAAACCGCCCATAAACAAAAACCTTCCTAACATACACCGCAATCCCCAGCCCTAACCCCCCCACAAAAAAAAAAGGCACACACGTGCCCAGAAAGAAAAAAACGTGGAGCAGCGTTTGGTTTTTTGACTCCACACCAGCAGCACCGGAAGAAAACCGTCGATAAAACCAGGGCACAAAGTAAATCCCGCTTTTGACTAAGACGGCTAGCGCGCTGGCTGTGCTGAGCGTTAGGAGTGTGACGCAGAGGATGCGTGTGGCGTAGGTGTAGACGGGTTGGAGGAGAGGGTGAGTGCGGAAGGCGGTGTGGGTGCGTGTGTAGTGCGTTTTGGAACGCGTGTAGAGGTGTGGGAATGGAAGGAGGAGGTGAAGTGATAGGTGCCAGAGGTGGAAGAGGGGGGTTAGGATGAGGTAGAGGGTTAGGCTTGTGAGGAGGTGGAGGGTTTTTTGGAGGGGGGTTGCTGGGGGGTTGGGTGGCATTGTTGTTTTTTTCCTGTTGCTTAGGGGGGTTTGCTTTGGGGGGGAGGAGCGGGCTGAGGGGGTTCTTTTGTGAGATGGGGGATGGGGGGATGTGAAGGGGGAGGTGTGATGGTGTTGAGATTGTGATTTGTGGTGGACATGGCTGATATTGTTTCTTGATTCCTAAAAGGTCACGTCTGAGTATCCAACTTCACAAACGACGCATTGCACGACGGCGCAACCACATCAATTTGTGACCCGATACTCAGGCGGAACGTATTCCAGCCCCAGCCCCTCAAACACCATCTTCTCCGCATCTTCTGGCGTTCCGTCCACGCCATCCGGACCTTCCAACATGATAGCTTCCCCCGTGCTTCGACTGCGGACGCCACTGCTATCAAACTTCCACCCCTTGACAGCTTTCGCATACCGCCTTAGGTCGCGCTGGAACGTGGTCCCGCCGCTCCACCCCATAACCGCACAACCCACCGTCCGCCATGGCGCGATGATGATATCGACTCGACGGTGAATCGCCGGATTCTTCGCCTTGGGATTCACCGCAATATCCCGCTCTCGAGATGGCCACGCAGGATCCTGCCACACCACGAGAGCCTTATCGAGCGTATCAAAGCCCACGCCCGTAGCTCTAGCCGAGCGAAAAGGCAGCGCATTTTGCCCCCGATTCGTGTTCGTCAAGCTCATAGTCAGCGTGTGTGTGATCCACTCCGACTCCTCCAAAGACTCGACAATGTCACGGACCAGGCCTGCTGTGCTTTCCAAATCGGGGTGCGAAACAACAATGTCCACGTCGCCGGATGTTGTCTTTCCGCGTCGATAGCCGCCAACTATGGTGACTGTGATGCGTTCGTCACGGACGCGTACGGCGTGCTCTCGGACAACAGCGCCTATATGTTCGACTTCGGCACGTGGAATTGGAATCAAGAACTCATCGTAGTATTTGACGCCGATCTGCTGAACGCGATCAAGAGCGTTCCAGCCATACTCGATAATGTCGTCCAGCTCAGTCCAGTGATTGTTGTAGTAGAAGTGACGTGCCGTCTTCGCCCCTACACCCCAGATGTCGTAGAAGGAGCGCAACACCTTCATTGCTTCGTCGTTCTCGTAGTCCTCTACCGCCTGGATTTTACCAGTGTTTTTCCACTCGACGAAGAGGATGGCAGTCTTCTCGTCGCAGCCAGGCAGTTGCGCAATCTCGCGTGGATGACTGAGCTTGAAGGGGTACGCTGCGATAGAAGCGATCATGGTGGAATAAGCACGAACGCCTATATCGTCATCGATGAGGGTACGTGCGGTTCTGATCTTCTTGAGCTGGTAAAGAAAATCTTCGTTGGGTCCGTTTGCAGGCGTGAAGCGCTGGCATGCGAACTTTACGCCCTTCTTCACCCACTCTGGTGGTTGGGGGATGTCGCTATCTTCGCCTTCATACTCACTTGTCGTCTGCTGCAGTAGATGTGTGGTTTGTGAAGCATACGAGTGACCCGCATGTTGGGAAGAAGGGGCAAACGTCTTGTCCTTGAAATGATGAGACGCGTGATTTCCAAAGCGGGGAGGCTGGTAGCTGGATTTCTTCGAGGTTGTCGGTGCGTCTGCCTTTGCGCGATCTACGATGTCTTGCATGGGATGAGGACGCGACGCCAAAAGTGTCTGAGATGCGGGCGCCGCCTTGGGTACTGCAGAAAATATAGCTCTGATGGACTTGGTGTTCAATGATTTTGGTCGTTCCAAGACTCTGCTCTTGTATACCAAGTTGTCTCCTAAAGGCAGCAGACGACCTGCAGAAACACAAGCATGTAGCCAGTCAACTTTGATAACCCAGATGATGTCGGCATCGGATGAGTCCTCAAAGATGGTTACCGCACGCGCGCCTCTATCAGATCCAGAGGGCGACGACAGCAGGGTATACTGTTTCCCACCATTCGCTTCGTCTTCGGTTTCCGAGTCTTCCCTAGCCTCGTCCTCGGTCGTAGAGTCTCCCTCATTCGCTGGTACCGCCCTAGCCGAAGCCCCACTGACTTTCCGTCTCTTACTGGAATGGCCGTCTACCTTCACAGGGCTCGCCGGCCGCTTCGGTGCGACAACCTCTTCTACGACCAGCTTCCGGGACCGCAACTCAAATTCAGCCCGTCTCTTAGTCCCAACCTTCCCAATGAAGATTTTCGCCCTCGAGACATCTGTAGTAAGCGGTGCATTATATTGGCGCAACGTTTCTTTGACCATCGTTTCTTCACCGTCCTTCAAATGCGCAGTAAATATCGCGATTGGTGGAAGTCTGCTGAGGTCGAGGCTTGTTGCGGATATCGTTGATGTTGGCGACAGTGATCCTGCGCGCATTGTCTTGGAGGTATGGACTTGCTTATCCATACCTGGT